>CM021107.1:101783597-101840421 GCA_007115665.2 Sequoiadendron giganteum | reverse complement strand
AGAAGGGATAGACTTGAGAGACAAAGAGGGAGGGAGAGTGGGTGGGAGGGAGAGACTTGAGAGAGAGGGAGAGAGATAGAGGGCATGAGAGAGAGGGAGAGGTGGTGGGAGGGAGATACTTGAGAGAGATGGAGAGGTAGAGGGAGAGAGATATAGGGAGTGAGATAGGGAGGGATTGGAAGAGAGATAGAGGGAGTGACTATGAGAGGGAGAGGGGGTAGGAGGGGAGACTTGACAAAGAGAGAGAGGGAGAGGGATTAGGATGGAGATACTTGAGAGAGATAGAGTGAGAGGGGGTGATAGGGAGAGACCTGAGAGAGAGGGAGAGAGATAGAGTGGGAGAGATAGAGATAGGGAGTGGGAGAGAGAGAGAGGGAGTGTGTGTGAGATAGAGTGATAGAGGGGGGATGGAGATACCTGAGAGAGAGTGAGAGAGAGGGAGAGAGAGAAAGAGTGAGTGAGTGAGAGGGAATGGGAGAGAGATAGAGGGAGTGAGTGATAGACCTAAGAGAGGAAGATGGGATAGGAGGGAGATACTTGAGAGAGAGACAAAGAGAGAAAGATAACAACCTAAGAGAGGGAGATGGAGTGAGAGAGACAAAAAGACCAAAGAGGGAGAGAGAGGGAGAGTGAGAAATGGGGTTGGAGTGAGATAGATTTATTTAGGTACCTATGTGGGAGGGAAAGAGACCTAAGAGAGGGGATTGGACTGAGAGAGTAGTCTAGTTTGCATGGGAGGGAGTGAGACTTGAGAGGGATAAAGAGTTATCCAGTTACGGTAATGAGTTAGAGAAGGTATGAAAGGTAAAACCTTGACTATCCATCTACGATCATAAACTGTGCACTCTAAGCATTATCAAAGTTGTTGATCAAAGAGGGGAAATTATGGTTATGTGCAAAGCAGGCCATTTGGTGAGCACAAAATTTGGCACTCGCCAAATGGCCTACTTTGGATGTGTTAATTGACAAAATTTTCCAAATTTCCTCATATTTTCATCTATGCTCCCCATCTCATTTTCACATGTTTCAATTCAAGTTTATAAAAAAATCGTGATAGTGTTAACCTCTCTCTTAGCTATCTAAATATATAATTATATTTTCATTTTGATTTAGTTAAGGTTTTGATCCATGGCTTCTATTGTAAATGCCTTCGTTTTTGGTCAAAAACAAACATGTGCTAGTTTTAGGATAGATTTTTACTTGTTCATCAAAACGTGAAAAAAATAACATTTTTTGAAACTAGACTCCATTCTACACATGATAAAAAAAAAGAATCAATTTTCGATTAGTTTGCAAAATATTTAGGGGGGAGCACACTCAAATTTCAACTTTTCAGGATGTGTCCACTTTGAAAATTCCTAAAATAATATATATTCATTAAAAAAATTATCCGAAAGAATGAGGATAAACTACGTGGTGTTAGCTAATTTGTCACTGTTGGGATTTTTGAAATTCTAAAAAAAAGTCAATCAAAAAGGGAGGAGACCTCAGGCGCTATGCTATTTTTTTTTATAAAAATAGGACCTATTCCTCTGCCCCCCCCCCCTTTTTGAGACCCTTAATCTTCATTAATTTCAAAAAAAAATAGTAGAACAAACTAGACTCATAGCACTTCAACTTTTGTTCTTGCCGCATCTTGAAATTTTGAACATAACTATCTTCATTTTCTCATGCAAATCAGATTTTGCTGATTTAAGAAAAAATAAGTGTCATCTTAAGAGCCAAAATTGTGTCACAAACTGGTGCACTTACCCAAAGCATAATTTTTCATAGAATATTTGACTTTCCTCTCTTTCACATAAAAATTTTGATATAAAATCTCTTGAAGATGTAGGTGGGACATGTATGCCACAATCCTACAAAAAAAAAATAGAATGCAAATCTAAACATATAGACTGATAAACATCAAAATGGCTAAAATTTTTAATATGTACTCTACAATAACAAGTAGTGTGTGTGTGATTGATTTTGACATAGAAAGGTTTTAACATTTCAAAATATCTATGACAAATTTTAACTTGAGGATGCATCTCTAGAAATTTACCAAAAAATTATGTTTGAGTTGCATCCAAAACATGCTTTAGATGTGGCTCACAATTTCAACTACCAACTCTCCTTCTTATCACATCCCTTTGATTTAGAGAAACCCTTACATGTAATTCTTCCAAAATTCTTCAATTAGTGATATCAATGCTTCAATAGTTTGTTTCTCATTTCATGGTAGTCTCCCCAAGAATTCCCATAATTTATTGTCATCGGTGTCCTCAATTCTTTGGTGCCTTCCAATGGCTCTTGATAAATTTATAATACTAATTCTCAATGTTTGACTTTATTTCTAATGAGACGATATTTCTTCATTTGATTACTTACTATTGTCGATGTAATGACATGTCATATGGAATTACTATCTTTTGCATGTGAGGTGTTACCCACACTCTCATAAGCACTCATTAGATTCTTCACAATATATTTTTAACTTGAAGCATCTGATGTTTTCAACCCAAGAATCTTCATGATGAACATAAAATTTATATTTGTATCATTTCAAAAAATAGTTGACATCTTTCAGTCTCATTTAATTTCTCAAAGAACACTCTCCAAATCTTATGATCATATCCTCTACAAGCTCACTTGGGAACCTTATCTCCCTTTGGATGAAAAATATTCTCATCAATAGATCAATCAAATAATTGGGATTTCTACACAAAATTCTAGGTGGTGTTCTCAAAGTTAATTTTTTCTCAACATTATGAATTTCATCATATTTAAAGGAGATTTGATAGATGGCATGCCTTCGATCATAGATAAAATAGATGACGTACCTTGAAGTTGAAATGGGAAAGATGGCATACCACCTTCTTTACATGTGAGTGATGATGTATTTTCAACTCAAGATGTGGTAGATGGTGTCCATCCATCTTAACTTGTGGTAGAGGACGTGTCTACAACTACGGTATTCAAATCTCTCATAGCACAAATTTTTTGCATTTGTTCCCTTTGTCCTACCAATACCATATCTCTTGTTGAGGTTCCTCTTCAATAGGCATGTCTTTGACTATCATGTCCAATTTTCTCTTCTCACAAAGTTTCTTCATTTTGCTGCTTTCTTTGCATTCTTAGCTTTTTTCTCTTCCTATGTTGGTTTAATTCTTGATTTTTTCCTTGGAATAACAAATAATTTTATCTATAGCATGAAAAAGAGATAAATATTAGTTCCACCATAGTACTATAGAGTAAATAAATACACAAATCTGAAATTTTTCATGAAATTACAATACACACAACATATGAAAGTCCAATAGAGGGATGAGTAGGGGCAAAAAGAGGCATGAAGAGGGAAACAAAAAGTGCAACAAATGCAATTCAATTCAATGACACATGTTTCATTATAAAATTCAAACAAATCCATACAAATAAATGAAATCTATGACATTCAACCTTTCATACAAAATCCATACAATCATCATGTAGAAGAGTAAATGTCTCTCAACCATGATCAATAAACAAGTGCACTAAGAAAACATGGTAAGATTTTGATTCAACCTTAAAAAAAAACCCATAAAATCTAGATATGACATATACAATATCATTAGAAACTCAAATAAAACCTATACAACTCAATGACATATAAATTATTAAACTTAAAATAAAACTAATACAATCAAACCACACTATCATTAACATTGCTAACCATGATTCATGGTTAAGCACACTAGACACATAATGTAGGAGTTTGATGCACTATATTCATGATGGAAGTTTCACTAAAAAGGCATGCAAATCAAAGGATACTATTTCATTCAACCTTAATACACATCATATATGACATATTAAATTTAATTAATTACACACTAGAGTTGATGTCACTCAACCATGGTGAATACAGAAGCACACTAGGTATGACATAATAGTTCCATGTATATTAGCCATATAAGTAATGTCATTATTCCTAATACATAAGTGCAATAGGAAAAACCATAAGACTAAATACCATGCATGGTATTTGATGATCGACATAAAATCCTTATAATCAATTACACATAGTTAATGTCAACAATCCCGATACATAAGAACACTAGGAACAATGTGCAGCCTTCATGGCATATTTCCTTTCATCTATAGCCACCAAAATTTCTAGATATTCACCATATTAAACCTTAACCAACATTTTCATTTGGAATCTTTGTCATATATTAGTCAATTTTTCTAGTTTTTGGTGAAGTTGAAGTTCTTTTCTAGCCATAGAGGGTTTGACAAGTTTACAACAATTAATTTAGAGTGTTTGGAAGATGAGGGGAATGTTTCAATAAAGGGATCCTTCAAGGAGGTTAAATAGTTTATTTGTGCTCTTTGTGGATATATACTCAATTCAAAATATGGTACCAAAACTCCCTAAAGACATACTTTCTACTAGTTATAGAGAACAATATAATGAATTTAGATCCTACTGTAATGAGTTTAGTGAAGGACATTGTAGAGGAAGAGATTAAGGTTAGAGAAGGGAAGAAAGAAAGAAACTATTTGGATATTATTATAATGAAAACCATGAGTTTTTTGGTTGCCCAAGAGTTGCATGATACTATGAGAGTAGGAAAACCACTACAAAGAGTGAAGAATTATCTAGGTTAAAATGTGCCAAGAGGGGCTAATGTTATAATGCGAATTTTCAAAGGAACCCCCCTTGAATGCTCATAAATGTAAAAAATTAAAAACAAACAATTACGAGGGTAAACCCACAAAAGTGGTTTATAACTCCAGTGAGGAAGGAAAAGTTGCAAAAAATGACCCCATGCAAAAAAATTGGTTTTTGGGGGTTTGAACAAACTTATGGTTCAAGCGAACCCAAATGGGGTTCGATAGAACCCCCCTTCGAGTGAACCCTTTTAATGTCGGGTCCCACATTTCCCAAAAAAATAAGCAAAAAAAATGCTTCTAGAAAGGGGGTTTGAATGAACCCTGGTTCGAGCGAACCCCTTGGGGTTTGCTAGAACCCCCCTTTTCCCCCATTCTCCCCCTCTGGCACCAAAAAACTCCAAAAAATTCCCTTAGAAGCTCAAGTTGAGGATGAAAATGGAGGAGACTTCACGGACCCAACTGGATGATGGCAGTCCTCGAAACAAGCTATCCAACAAATATAATTTTAATATGTTTTGGTTTTATTATGTATTTATTTTTTTAGTTTGATTAAACATAGGTTTTTCACCGAAAATAAAGCTTTCTATTTTGCACATGTGGAAAAATAGTATATTATCAAAATAAAATTTTGAAAAATATGTGGACTAGTATTGATGTCCTTGATCCAGTAAAAAAAACAATTGAATTTCGATACATACAAAAAATGTTATGTTGTATACGGTCTTCCTATGTTTGAATTGTAATTGGTTTAACTTCGAAACTTGATTAAGGAAAAAATATTCAATAAAACACTATGAAACCAAATGAAATGGCTAGATATTATAGTTACAAATCTAAATTTGAAAAATTAGAATTTTATCCTTCATAGAAAAAAGGTTATGCTGTATACGGTGAGCGTCACTCATTAAAAATGTTGTTTACTGAAAAAAACTAGTTTTCGAAGGAGATGGAAAAAAAGTGCAATCTGATTCCAAATTTTTTGAAAAAAATATATTTAGAATCTACAGAAAAAATTTCACAAATCACTAGTTTGCATCATCTTCAAATTCCTCATGGTTTAGCCGCTATAGGTGCCCGAAAGTGAAGATTTAGTTAGAAAAAAATATTTTAGTGTCTAGTTTGGCCAAAAATTGTAAACCAGTATTGTGGGATCATCCGTGAACATGATTCATATGAATTTTAACAAAATCTAATCTAATCCCATAGTAAAATCTAATGCATTTGATTAAGGCTATGTATGTTGAGCACTAATAATTTGGAATACTTAGCAAAATGTAATCCCAAAATCAACATGGTAATAAAACCAAAGCATTTTATTAAGCATGTATGATAAGGGATCATAAAGAAATATAATAAAATGAAGGAAAATGTAAAGAACCTGTATAAAGACCTAACATACCTTAAAAATAGAGATTCAAATGGAGAAACTACCCAATTATGTGTAATCATTTTTCTTCTTGCATCAAACCCATCAACAATTTGAGCTTTTCACAAACTTGCTTCCTTTTCAACATTCAATTGTACATAAATCTAATAGAATTAATAAAAACCATACAATTAATAAATTTATAATGTTAAATTATAACAATCCAATCATAATTAACATTGCAACACTACAAATATTGAAACTTGAGTTGATATAATCAAATTTGATGTAAAAACTCTATTATTTCCTCCTTCTTAAGTTGGAAAACCAAAGAAAGGTGGTGGAATTTTCATGCAAAGGTGGTGCAATGTGTAATATTTGCACATTATCTTCCCAATAGCATCAAAAAGTATTTTTTTTTTGGATCACATGCAAAAGCAAGAGAATAATAGAGCATGTGGGCCTCGATCATGAGTGTCTTGGCAATTTTACCATTTTTAGAGAAAGGAAAAATGTGCTTGCAATATAGCTCACACTCATGTTATAATGTGATTTTGTTTTATCTTGCTCTAATAACAACCATATTTTAACTTTTCCAAAAACACACTCACATTTTTAAAAAAATTATTTTGTAAAGGTTTCTTAACTATTATCATGTGTGAGTACGAGATTGGATTAAGGTACATCAATGAGACCTATCTTTGACCAATACAAACATCTTATAAGTTTTATGTATGTCTCATTTAGTGTGTTATATGAAGTTTCACCGTAATTCCATATACGCTCAAAGTTGTACATTAACCCTCAAACCTATATCTTAAATCCTAAAACCTAAACACTTTACCATATACCCTAAAACCTCAACCATCAACCCTAAACCCTAAACCCTTAAACCCTCAATCCTTAAACTCTAATCTCACCTCTATCTAACCTCTCTCTCTCTCTCTCTCTCTCTCTCTCTCTAAACCCTTAAACCCTAAACCCTAAAATCTCAACCCTTAAACCCTGAACCCTTATCTCTCAACCCTAATCCTTCAAACCCTAATCCCTCAACCCTAATCCCTCAACCCTAATTCCTCAACTCTTAAACCCTTAAACCTTAAACCCTAAACCCTTAAACCCTCAACCCTCAACCCTCAACCCTCAACCCTATACCCTAAACCCTTAAACCCTAAACCCTCAACCCTCAACCCTTAAACCTTAAAACCTTAAACCCTCAACCCAATACCCAATACCCAAAACCCTCAACACTAATCCCTCAACACTCAAACCTTAATCCCTCAACCCTCAACCCTTAATCCATCAACCCTCAACCCTTATTCCCTCAACCCTAATTCCTTAACCCTTAAACCCTAATCCCTCAACCCTTAAACCCTTAAAATCTCAATACTCTACCCTCTACCCTATACATTAAACCCTCAACCCTCTATAATTGACCCTCTACTCTATACATTGAATCCCCAACCCTAATCCATCAATTCTATACCCTAAAAACATATACACTCAACCCTATACCATCAACCCTCAACCCTAATCCCTCAACCCTAAACCCTTAAACCCTCAACCCTCATCCTTCAACCCTTAAATGCTTAAATACTCAACCCTTAAACCCTTAATCCCTCAATCCTCTACCCTATAAATTAAACCCTCAAGACTCAATTATCAACCATCTACCCTATACATTAGACTTTCAACCCTAATCCCTCAACCCTATACCCTATACCCTAAACCCTTAAACCCTTAATTTCTTAAACACTCAACCCTTTACCCTTTACATTAAACCATCAACCCTAATCCCTCATACCTATACATTAAACCCTTTATCCCTCAACCCTCTACCCTATACATTAAACCCTCAACCATCTACCCTATACATTAGACCCTCAACCCTTATTTACCCTAAACCCTAAACCCTCTACCCTATACATTAGACACTCAACCCTAATCCCTCAACCCTATACGTTAAACCCTCAACCCTTAAACCTTAAACCCTCAAACCTCAAACCTCACCCCTCTACCTTATACATTGATCCCTTAACCCTAATACATAAACCGTATACCTTAAACCCTGATCTCTTAACCCTCAATCCTTAATCTGTATGCCTTAAACCATAAGCCCTTAAACCCTAATCTATCAAACCCTTAACCCTAAATCCTATCCCTAAAGCCTCAAAACTCAACCCTTAAACCTTAAACCCTAAACCCTATCCCTAAACCCTCAACCCTCAACCCTTGACACTATACCTAAAACCTAAAACCTAAATCCATCAACCCTCAAGTCTTAAATCTTAATCCCTCAACCATTAAACCTTAATACCTCAACTGTTAAACCCTTAAACCCTAAACCCTCAACCCATAACCCCTCAACCCTTAAACCCTCAACCCTCGACCATTAAACCCTCAACCGTTAAAGCCTTATCCCTTCAACCATCAACCCTCAATGCGTAGACCCTTAACCCTTAAACAATCAACCCTTAAACCCTAAACCCTACAACCTAACATCACAACCCTACACTAGGTATACTTAAGCCCTAATGGAACTATACCCTACTCACTTTTAAACCTTGGACACTCAACCCTAAACATTATCCCTCTACCCTATATCCTATACCCTCAACCCTATACTCATGCCCTAAACCCTCAACCCTCATCCATATGCCTTATACCCTCAACCTTAAACCCTAAACCCTATACCTTAGATGCTCAAGCTTGAACATTGTCCCTCAAATGTAAACACTCAACCCTCAACCCTATACCCTCAACCATATTCTTAAGCCCTAATCCCTCAATCCTCAACCCTATACCTTAAAACCTAAACCCTACACCCACAAACCCTCATCCCTATACCCTATAACCTCACCCTTATAACCTAAACCTTGAATATTGTCCCTCAACCCTATACTTAATGCATAAACCATATGTACTCTCAACCCAAGTCACCATATGCCTTATACCTTCAATCCATATCATAAACCCTAAACCCAATATCCTAAACCCTAATCCCTATACCTTACACACTTAATCTTATACACTCCACATGTTGAATATTATCCCTCAACTATAACCCTCTACCTTGTATGCCCAACCTATTACTTCAGCCCTAATCCATCGACCCTCAACCCTATACCTTAAACCCTAAACCCAAAAACCTCAACCCTCATCCCTATAACCTATATTCTCACCCTTATATACCTTAAACCCAAAACCCTTACATATATACATACAACCATACATACATACATACAACCATACATAAATTCATACATACAAAAATTATTAGAAAAATTAGTCATAAACTACATGCTATTATCTAATTTATCACTGAAGCAATTTTTAAAATGCCAAAAAAAAATTAACCTTTTGAGGGAGCTATAAAAGATGCTATGTTATATTTGTTTGACAAAAACAACACCAATTTATGTGGCTCCCTTTTTTGAATCCCTTAGTTTCTACCATTTTCAAAAAGAATTAGTAGTTTAGAAATTACACTTGGATCACTACAAACATTGTTTTTTATTGCATCTTAAAATGTTGTGTAACTATCCTGAATTTCTCATCCAAGGTTAGTATTTCTTGTTTTCATAAAAAAATTGGCCACATAATTCCCCTTTTTGGCCCATCTTTTTGCACTTACCATCGGATATGACAAGGAATTTTTAGATTGATTAGGTGTCAAAATACCCATTCAATGAACTAGTGAAGAATGAAAACAAAGATAAACCTCCAACAGAATGCAGCTGTAAGATTTATAATTAGAAATATAAAAGGGACAAGAAGTTGTAGCTAAAGCTTGACACTATAGAAAAACATATTAGTAAAGTTTACGAAAACAAATCATACAAAAAAAGGAAAAATCAGTAGTATAAATCAAAGGAAGAATGTCTTCATGTTAATTATGCCCTAGAAAGTTACAAGCATATGAAAAGAATATCGAAGCTTGTTGAATGTGGAGGTTTGAATGAAGCTCAATTTGGAAAGATAATGGTAGGAGCACAATTGGCAAAAACTATTTACATGAGTTCTTTTCAATATTTAATCCAAAGGGTGTCCTATAATAGACTACCTAGAATATAATAATTTATAATAATTTTTGGGTGTTCCTAACTTTCCTAGCACACATTGGTCAATAAACGCTAGATGGAAATGGGAAAGATGTCTTGCTATGGTGTAAAAATAAGATTTATAGGAAAAATTAAGAGTAAACCTTCATTGGATTATCTTAAGATGAAGTTAGTAGATAATACTTCTAAGGTACTTATGCATGTATATATTGTACACCAACATTTCCTCCAACCTCATCTACTCCGTGTTCATAAAATTGAGAGTTCAACATCGCAAAATCGATTTGAACTAGTTAATAAATATTTGAATGATATTAAAGGTATGGATGAATTCATAATTTCCAAAAAGTTGGTGTGCATAGGAGGTGATGGAGGTTCATTAATGCAAGGTCATAGGAAAGTTATAAACTACTTGTTCACCATACATAATTTTCATTCACTGTACGACCCATAGAATGAATTTAGTATTTAAAATTGTAAGCAATTTTCCTTTAGTACATGAGAAGTTGAAAATATAGTCTACAAGCTCTACTAATACTTTTGTTGAACTCCCAAACATTTTGTGAAGTTTTCTTAGTGAGGCGTTGGACTCTATTAATTTTTTCCATATTCCCTATGAATGGGATAAGGTTTTTGACTATTTCACGAAGTGGGATTCTGAGCACATGGAGATCTATAGTGTGGATGATTGGGATAATATTCTAGTTGAATGCTCTCAATATTTGGAGCACTTAATTATGGAAAACATGAGAGGTTTTATGGGAGTGTCTAGAAGGAAATGATTGAGTTGGTGATTTTTTTTGGTTTCAGGCCTTTTTAGATCTTTTGTATTGTATTGTTTTCTCTAATTCAATAAATTTTTACCCCTCTTATTTAAAAAATATATTTATTTTTTTTGCAAAAATATTTCAAAATATACTTACATTAAATACTAGATTATAATGCATCTATGCATTTTTATTTTTTTGCAGATCTATCAAAAATTAATAAAATATCACTTATGTGTCACATATACTTAACCAAAATTTATTATCTAGATATTAGAGTAATTATATTTTAAAAAATAGAAACACAATTCTATATTTCATATTCTTACATAATGTTAGACATTGTATCTAGAAGTTCTTTAAATCATTACCCCAAGTAAAAATAACTTTGATTTTAGGAAAACAAATCCCCTTTTTTGTTATTGTCACTCCTACTATCTTGCACTCATCCTAAGGATGGAAAAATTATGTTTCATAAATGATAGGAACATGTCAAAATAAAAAATTTATGCATGGAAATAAATAATAGAATATGATATAGATGAGGATACATTATAAAAAATGATAAACTCCAAGAATGGGTGGGTGTGTGAGATGAATTATGTATGAGGTAATCAAAATTTAGATCAAACCTGCAGGTAAAAACCATATAAAAGATATATTTTAAATCTGAAATAAAATTAGAGAAATCAAATGATAATATCTAGAATAAATTAGAAAATTAAAAACTTAGGGAGAAATAGCACTTGGTTAGAGTGAATGAAAAAAATAACACAATGTGTCACAAAACCCTAAGAACATGAAAAATGCGGTACAATTAAAAGTGATATGAAACTTAAGAAAATCTAATGTTAAATGATATAATTAGAAAATCATATATGAATCCCTAATTTAGGGCTCTAAGAAAATTCATCGCGAGCAATTCATCGTTATGGAATATATTCATTGTGCATACAATTAACTTCCAACAATTCATCGTTGTGGTATATTCACCATGTATACATTTTTCAATATTTAAGTGGCCAAGAGAACCCAATAAAGAAAAGTACAGATATTTTTATTGAACACATAAAAAAGGTATATGTGGTGAATATACCATGGCGATGAATTGCTCGTGGTGAATTGTATACATGATGAATATGTCATGGTGATGAATTATTGGTGGTGAATTGTTGGCAGTGAATTGTTGGTTGTGAATTGCTGGCAGTGAATTGTTGGTTATGAATTTGCCTAATTCCTTAATTTAGATGGTGAAATAAATCATAAGACTAAACCATAGGTCATGTAAAGAATATCAAATTCCTTAAAATATAAATATAAATATATTCCTTTACTAAAGTAAGGTTTAATGAATATGACAATAAATTAACCTAATTTACATTTGTGACAAATCATGTAATAGAATCTTCAAATAATGGAAATAAAAAAATGAAAACACTTTTCTTATCATGACTTTTGAATTGTGATCAAAATCATAATGTTGTAATTGCATTGGATGTTGAATAATGAACCATGAACTATGTTGTTCTTAGAATTTAACATATCAATATTCATAGCCACAAGTATTCTCTTGAGTGTTGTAAATCTGATCTTCAACATTGATTTGAACTAACAAAGTGTAGAATTTTAAAACCTATTCATCTTGGTCTCTAATGTATATAACCTTATATAGATGGAAATATTTATAAACACCTTAAGGGAATCTATTGGCTCACTAAGGTCAACTTCCCCTAGGTTAGACCTCTTGATCATTTTTTTTTATGACATTGAGCAAAGATTCAAAGATGGCATACACAAATGTACATATTGCCTATGCGTAGTTGATGTAGATCTAATCTTTTTGTCCCTTTAGGAATTGATGTGTGCTAATGATTTATCATTAGTATTTCTTCCTAGAATGTATTCTACACATGAATTAATGTTACATGGAATATCTTTAAATACTATGACATATAAACATGTTGCATAAATGTGTGTTAAGTTAGTCTATAATGGCTAGTATTAAAAGGTAAGAAAGCTAGAATCTGAATATTTAAATATGGGGTATATTCCCACACAGCTCAAGGTTGAACAAGGGCAATCCTGAGTGGTACAAAAATAAACCTTAGACTAAAACAACTAATTTTAAGGCATGATGTGAATAAGTAGAAATGTGTGTAAATGAAGATGCAATAATGAAACGTAAAAATAAATATATTGAAATAAATACAAGTGGCAAGAAATAAGAATAAATAAGAATCAATATATGAGTCAAACTTAACACAAAATTATGTTTATTAATATATTCCTTATCTCTAAAAGTGATTAGAATTCATAAATATTTTTTAATTAAACCTTTTTAATTATTATTGTGTTTTAAATTAAAAGAACCAATCTTTTTCCTCTAATATATTTAAAGTGTTTCAATCAAGTCAAACTTTATTCTTTTGTATTAAACCAAATATAAATAATTACATAAAAAACAATTAATAAAAAGAAAAACTTTATGTTAAGTCATATCAATTAAAAATAAATATAATTGTATCTTTTAAAGTTAAACCTCATAAACAAAATTTGAAATAATCTTATAATATTTTTATTAACATTACACCAACACTTTATTGTACTATATCAATACCAAAAGATTTATTTATTATTTGTCTTATTGATATGACAAACCCACCCAAATCTCCCCAAATATTTAGTGCCACCTTAGCACAACAAAGAAGCCATTTAATCTCATTATTAATAAACCTCAACAAACATGTGGCCCTCAAATGATCAAAAAGTATTTTTAGAGTTATTTGCTATTTTTTTTATTAAGGTATATTAAAATCTCAATTCAATTTTTTTTAAAATTTGAGTTATATTTATATTTGAAAAATGTTGGAGTTGATGAATTGTTTTGATTAAGTTAGAGTCAGGAAGGGTACATACCAAGTGTGGAATTTGATGGTCTATTTGACCGTTTTTTCAATTTTAGATCGTATATAACAGCTTAAAAATTTATTAGATCGTATAGTTTGACTTACTATATTTTTATTAAACTGTAAAAAAATATTATAAACAAAATATAATATAGTATTTTAATTTATAATATATATCATTTTATAATTTTTATTATAAAAAGATAAATTAATTTAGAATAGATTATAACTTTTTTGAGTATTTCCTAATATGAATTTAGAAAATTTTGACATTTTTATAATAGTTATCATTTTTTTATATTAATATATGTGATTTATAATATTATTATAAAAAGATATATTAATTTAGAATCTTTTCAAAATAGAATATAATTATTTTTAACTTTTAAAATATATTTAAAAAGATTTGTTTTTAATATTAACTTAGAATCTTTTTCTGATTGTTAATTATAATAGTAGATTTTTATATTTATTACTCACGGGAATTAAATGATCAAACCATCATAAAATTTTCATATGACAAACATTTATATGTCAAATTCCAAGCCTGGTTTAGACTCATTTACATCGAGGCAGAAGGAAGGAGGCTCACAAAAAGTGAGACAACAAAAGCAAGTCTCATCAGAATTGTTATTTTTAAGGGAGGAGTTGATGAATTGCTATTTTTAAGAATTTATGATTTTAAAAAGGAAGTCACATGTTCAAATTTTGTGAGAGTATGTAATATTAATAATATGTGAAGTATAGTTGGAAAACCTCCTCTATAAGTAAATAATCTTATATACTATAATTTATTTGTAAATCTATTAATAGCATGAAGTTTCCATAGTCCATGACCAATTAGTGCCAAGATTTCTGGATTGCAATTGTGTGCAATCTTTTTTGGATCAACATTTCGGATCATTCTCCATGTTTCATCATCAAAATGTTGAACATAAAGAAAAAAGAGTATGACCTGATACGTTGATTCAAAAAAGATTACACACGGTTGCAATTCAGAAGTCTCAGCACTAATAAGAAACAGCAATCATTAGATCGACGTATGTCTCATAACTTAAGAAACGCTCTTAAAAATATCATTAAAAGATAAAATATGACCTAACTTTTTTTTTGTTTTTCCAGGAAATAAAAGAAAAAGGTTTGTGGGGCAGGAGAACAGAGTATCTTGTTAAAGAGATTCACATTTCAAATCCAAATTTAATTGAAAAGACCTCCAAACAGAAAAGCACAAAACTCAAGTTGATGATTGAATAGAGAATGATAAAATCAATGGAGGAAAAAGAGTGACGGTGCTTCCAATCTTCTATGACGCCCATCTTATGCTCTTATTTTGGCTTTGTTATGCTCTTATTTGAATCCCTGTTTTCTTCATTCGTAGAAATGTTAAGCTTTTTATTTGAATTGATCAATGCAGATCTTCTGTTTTATTTTTTGGGTTTTTTAAAAAGTGTTTTGGACAGTCGTTCAACTTGCACAATCGTTAATCCCTTCATGGAATACAACTTGCTTTTAAAAATCATTTAAATTTATTTTGAGATTTTCAATCATCATCAGATTTTATATATATATATATATATATATATTGTGAAAGTTGTTCTAGGTATAACTTTGGACTCGTCTATTATTTATTAAATTTTTATTTTTACAATTTTTTTATTTGTTGATATGAAGTGTACGAGTTATGTTTAAATTATTCTACACTATGTTTTTAAAGATATAAATATAAACATAAATAATAATGACAAAGATAATAGAAATGACATGTCTAGAAGTTAAAAAACATATATATGTATATGTATATACATATACATATACATATGCATATATATTTTTGATCTTATTTGTTTTTCTATCATTTTTTTACTTTACAAATTTTGACCCTTTTAATCAAACTCTCTTATAAAATATGAAAACTATTTTAAAATATAAATATAAAATAAAAATAGAATATTTGAATTTAAAAAGAAAATATTAAAACAAAAAATTATTAAATATGATTATATGCTTTAATTTCAAAAATATTCTATTTTTAAAATATATATATTTCTCTAAATTAAAATTTTTAATTTAAAATAAAAATATAAAATATCATTAGAAGATATAAAGAAAAACAATATTAAAAACACCATGCAAATTCAAAAGATAATGAAAAGTTTTAATGTTTTTTAAACATAAATTATCCATCAAATTTGAGCTCATTATTTTTAAACAAAAACTATGTATCAAACTTAAGTGAAAGGCAATTGAAACTTTGGAAGTTTGTGTTCTTTTTTCAAAAACATAGGTTGAAGGAAAACATTTATAGGGAAAAATCATATTGCAAGCATTCATTCTTCAATGAATATGAGGTATTGTTGTTATTTGGCAATAACATCATAATAGAGTCAAAAATAATTTTTTTTGAGTAAAATAGTGTTTTATCAATTAAAATGTATGTATGATAAACTAGGTTTTTATGATCTCAACCTCATTTCTTATTTATATATTTATTTTTTAAATTAATATGAATCATATTAAAGTTTCTTTAAATACTATTGTCTCCATCTTATCTCTTATTAAAGAAAATATGATTATACTCAATCAATTGAACTACAAACTTTTGATAAAATAAGGTGAATTATTAATAAATATAGTTCTATTTTTTTAATTTTTTTTCATATTCATATTCACTTTGTTGTTAATTAAATTTTATAGTATTTAGGTTTTTACTAATTATTATAAATTTAATTTAAAAGATGAACTAATGGAATGACTAAATTCAATAATATAATATAAATATAAAATATTTTCTAATAAAAAAATTATCTACTAAAATGTACTTTTGATTAAATCCATCTAAATAATAACATTAATGAATTACAGTTGTAAACATCATAAATTCATTTTTAGATTTTAACAATATTTAATATGAACTTTACAACTAATAGTTGATTATAAAATAATTGTTTAAAGTGATCTAAATTCTACTTTTTAAAAGATTAAAATTATTTTTTTAATTTTAATTTACTTTTATATGAATCTTGTAGCTAATAATTGATATAATATTATTAAAATTCAATTGATGTTGATAAAATAAAATTATTTTTTAATATATTGAAAAAAATACAATTATGTTCAAACAACTTATTATGACTTAATAGTGTTAAATATTAACATCAGACTAATTTATTTTATATAATCTCCTTTTTTTCCATAAAAATAATGATTAATAAAAAGATATTTGATTGTTTAAAATATTTTCTAAATCAATTTTATTATATTAATATTCAAAACCTTTCAAAGTTATTTTAAGGTTTAAGTAACAACAAAGCATAACTAAATTGATTTAATAATGAAATGAATATAATTACTTTTGGCCGCACCTATGTCACGATGCCATTGACATCTTCCACTGCTGCTTACAAGCTTGAAAAAGAGTTAAAATTAAGATCCTTATTTTATAATATGGAGGACAATATAATTTGATCTATTAAATATAATTGCATCTTCTAAAGTAATATTTATAGGGAGAACAAGTATACAATTATCTAAAAAAATGATTATAAATGTGTAGAAGAAGACTCCTAGATTTAATTGAAAGCAGACAATATTTATATTTTTGTTTACATAAATAAAACATATAGTTCAAGCAACTTGATGAATTGAGTTCCAAGATATATTCAATTATATGCACAATAGAGAAATCAAATCTAAAGGTATAAAAAATAAAAAATATATATCAACTCTAAAATAGAATTAGGGAAATCAGATGCTTCACTTGGTTCAAATAGGGTGGGAGAAAACAAAATTACAAAATGTTTATAATAATTTTTTAAAAATTTGTAATAATAATATATCATTTTTACACAATCTTTATGAGAGATAAATATGTAATGTAAAAGAATAACAAACATACTACAAGATAATACTAGATGTACCCTAGGAAAACCCTCACAGAGAAAAAATCCAACCTCTGAATGCATCCACACAGCTAAATATGTTTTCTCAAAAAATGAGATTACAATACGCTTGCATAGTCCCCATGCAAGGCCTTTGAACCATCAAGCACCCTAGTTGCATTCTTCCATGTGAACAAACAAATGAGAACCATGGAACCACACATCCCAATCTATTCTTCCTTTATTCATATATGCAACTTATAAGAGATGCTCAATCTAACCTTAGTTAAGAATTCAAGGGTTACACAAGCCAATATCAACAACTACATGTGTGCTTTTATTTATAGAATAATATTTTCACAAAAACACTAACTGGTTCTACCTAAACTATGTGCCTCAAAATTATGAACTCACTAAACCATGACCCCAAATTTAATTTTCAAGGGTACTAAATCTCCTCGATATTAAATGTGTTTCCAATATGACACCCACATAAATAATTATCCCAATGTTACATATAATATACAAATGTTTCCAATAATGTCTAACACATTGTGATGTCCAAGTCTTTATGTTGCAGCACAATTCAATATTAATTTATATATTATTAGAATTATTATTTTTATTATGCAAGGTGTACATCACACCTTTCCTAGAATTGTCCCATTTGTTTAATAAATTCCATAAGAGGTCAAATTAAGTACAGTCACTGAGGAAATAATCCCTATAGAAAAAATGTACTAGTATCAAAACATCCATGTTCTTCATCAAGATACCTACAATAATGACGAAAGTGACTATCATCTCAAACAATAAACCTCTCATCCTCCATCATTTCATTGCACAAAATATAAAACCCTATCTAAAGGTGATGATACACTAACTATAACATAGAAACATGAATCTTACCAACTCAATATTCATACATAAACACCAAATCTATTGGTAGCAACTAGTCCCAAGTAGCTACCTAGAACTCACTAATCATGATGGAATAGAAACCACAACTAGTTGCTAATACATCCAACTAACTATTGTATTAAACACACATATTATTTGGCTTTAGAAAAGTAAGGACTCCCTTTTTATTCTTACATTTTGTTAGACACACAGGACAAGTGAGAGGGGGATGAATTAGTTGTGCATTAAAACCTTTGAACCCTCATTAATCTTCAGACCCTTATTGAGCATTAATCGTGAATGTAAACAAATGAAAGATCAACACATCAACAACCATACACAATAGAACACCAGATTTACATAGAAAACCCTTATCAGAGAAAAACCACTGTGATGATTAACTCTCATATATATGAATAAAACAACAATTATAAAAGGCTCACTACCAGAAGCGCTCACTATCCAAAGGACTCATTGTCCAAAAGAAAGAAGGGATCACTACTAAGGGATCACTACCCGGATAGAAAGAGAATAGAAATAGATTGCTACAAGGAGGCTCACTACCTCAAAGCAACAAGAGAATTGACCACAACAACTCTACACCATCCACAACCTTCAGGTCACTAAAATGTAGACACCTTCTACTCACTACTTCTAGTAGTCTTAGAAATTCATGCTCACACTTAGATATCAAAACTTGATCACATACACATCATTTTGCATCACATTTCACATCATGCTCTTCTCCAACAATTGACCTTTCATATATATTATTCACAACCACAAATAACCTTCTCCAAGTTGGCTTCAATGAAATGTATGTGCCTCAAATGTGCAATCAACAAATAGTTCAGTGTTAGGTCAAATAGCTATGTGGTGGAAATAAGTTAAGGCATACCACACCAATGGTTAACTAGGACACAAGTCTACACTAACACACTACACCAAGCTTCCAAAATTCATGAAGCACATTTGCAAGTAATGCTAACACATCAAGTCGGATAAACTAGCATTAACACTACCAAGCAACCATATACACACTTCACTAGGTCCAAAAAGAACCTACAAACCACATAGCAACATCACACAACATTCTAGAATATTCTAACATGCTAGCACAAGCACATACAACTGAGAATACTATCATCTCGTGCAGCCAATCAAAATACCACTAAGACACAACACATGAACCAAGCATGTGGATTAGGTGAACACTAAACCATCCAAGAAAAGATAGATACAAGTATCATTAGCATATTTCCAAATCCACAAGACAAGAAACCTCAATGTGGATAAATATAAAGCAATTCCATTTTTGCCAAACAAACTTCTTCACAGTCTAGCATAATGTCAAACAAATCTTCTACTACCACATAATTTAGAACTTGAAACTCTAGATATTACACCTTCAAGGACCACTAGTCATCATATCCAAATTGCACAAGCACATCTTCAAGAATGAATAAATGTGGAGCATAACACGGAAAACATCTTTGTCACCTTGTACACTCTTTATATTAATTTTCTCAAAACCACTTGGAAACCAAGTGACCATGCTAAATCTGCAACACTTTCTCATCATAACCACACTAGAGGTTGACATGGGTTTACATCAATGACAACACTAATGACAACATAGTGCAACAATATCCCCCTTTGTCATTGATGGCAAAACCTACTTAAAACCATCAACAAAATAAACTTTGTATAACCAACACTCAAGAAGCTCCCCCTTAATTGGACATTTATTACACTTCATATCTATTTCTCTCTACTACTCTCTCTCCCTTTCTCTATACTATTTTTTAGACTTCTCCCCCCCTTAGTTTTTCAGGATTCAGTCTCCCCCTTTGACATCAATGGAAAAGGGAAACACCTACAAACTAAACTTCTCTCTCACATTTTTAGGCATGACATATTGTTAGGAAATATTGCATTTAACCCATGATCTTAACCCATTTCCTAAATAACCCATTAGAGATAAATATGCATACAAGTAACCATAATGCATAGATAAAATAGACAATCCACAAGATAACACGAGATATACCCCTAGGAAACCCCCAAGAGGAAAAAACCTAGCCTCCAAAAGCATCCATACTCCATCATCTTATTCAACAATAAACCAATATAAGAGTTACAATGAATACCTTTGAAGCATCAAGCCCTCCAATGCATTCCCATGTGTCCAAGCATGAAACCACACATCCCATGCCATGCTTCACAAATGAACTCCTCAAGAAAGACTCAATAATGACAACCAAACCAGTCATCCAACCTAAACCACTAACATGTGTTTTCTTTTATAGACACAAAATACAACTAGTGGTAAGGTAAAACCACGTACCACAAAAACCATGTGAATATAGAACCACTAACCCCTTATTTAATATTGGGTATTAAGATTTCACTTTATTTAATATTTCCCAATATTAAATTATTATCACATGTCTCCCACAAAAATAATAATAACACAATGTTACAATACAACATCAAGTGGTCTCCAAATAATTACCTAGTGTGATTATCCACACCACTAAGGTGTATCACAACTAAATATTTATTTAATTGAAATATTATAATAAATCAATTTTTTCAATGGTGTACAACACCATATCCCAACACATATGCTCCCCCTTGTTGAGCACCTAGAATTTGAGAGGGGGGTGAATTAGTATTCCTTGAAACCACTTAAACATTTAAAAATTCATTCCACATAACATATTCAATTTGCAATAGGAAAGGAAAGCACGAAAAACAACCATCAAAATCACATAACACATGAACACCAAATATTTATGTGGAAAACCCAAAATGGGAAAACCACGGTAGGATTAGCTCACAATATATTATAATCGATTATAAGATATTATAGAATTTCTCACTGCAAGTGGACTCACTTCCCACTAAAATAAGAAAAGATAGAACATATTGTGGCGCATGGCTAAGATTTGATTTGTTAAAAATGCATCTACAAGATATTGGGTTATAGTTCCATTGAAGCTCAAAATACAGACTTTACACACTTCATACCGATCTGCACTAACACTCTTCTCGCCTCTACATTCATCTTATACTCACACAATTCGCATCAACTAAATCATCTCATGACTCATTCATCATCCAAAACATTAATAAAGATATTGCATGCATCCACTTCATCTATAAAAATTACAACATCAATTAGGTCGGCCTAAATAATGTATCATACAAAATATACTTTGTCAGCTCAACATACACACATACTTTGCACCAAAATTCAAAACTTATAGAACATTCAAATAGGTCAACATGGACCTATAATAGCTCCCACATAACAAACCAATACTTATTAACACTCTGCAATACACAAGACTTATTAGGTCGACACAAGAAATGACCTAACATAGAGATTCACCAACTATACATCTAAAAACTGACACGCAAACCTCCAAACTTTATGCCACTTGGAATTCACACTCTACTGATACCCATGAACATCTCCATAAATCTATAAAACAAGATATCAATCCATGGAGAAGTGTGGATCCTCCAAACCATATATACTATACTATAAATAAATTTTACTGCGAGAACAAAACTTATGTCATTCATATCTTCAACACAAGAAACCAAAATAGTATGAAACTCTGGATTTAGACTCTTCTAACATCCAACAAAATTACCATAAAACTGTAGAGAGAGCTTCTACATAATGGACCAATGCAGACCAAAATATTAGATGTCCTATACACTGAACTACCTATTTTTAAACTTAGTTAATTTCTCA
The DNA here is from genome assembly GCA_007115665.2 of Sequoiadendron giganteum. NCBI lineage: Eukaryota > Viridiplantae > Streptophyta > Pinopsida > Cupressales > Cupressaceae > Sequoiadendron > Sequoiadendron giganteum. The sequence continues at coordinate 101,818,139 of CM021107.1, read as the reverse complement.
CTTCAACTGTCTTCACCAGATCAAACCTTCTTGCAAAATTGCACTTGAAAATTGTCTTTAAACATGCTCAAGCTATGAAAACTGGTCTACATTGTGATCTTCTTACCAGAACACAATGTTGACATCAATGACAATACTAAACTTCATATTGTACAACTTATTCTTATACTCCATGCTCATATCATCGGTAAGCATATCAATGACAATATTCTTATTCTTCTAAAAATCTCCCCTTTTGTCTTGATGGCAACATGCCAAAACTATTATCCCGAAAATACTCTCCCCCTTTCACATCAAGGGAAAAGGGTGCATACTTACATATCTTCTCCCCCTTTACATGATTTTGTATCTAGCGGATTGCATACATACTTACACATTCTCATGTGTTCCCCCTAACCCAAAACTTTACTCACTCCCCCTAAGGGTTCTATCTAGTATTACCGAATCAAAAAAATTATATTGGAAAATTATTTTATAACATTTGCATATGTCACTAAAATTTGAACAATAAATTGAATTCGATAAAAATAAATATATAGTCACCTGAAGGAAGTATTTAACTCTTGCAGGTTCTCTAGGTGAGTTTTCCACTCCTATTTTCCTTCTTCCCAACTCTTCTTAGCTAGGCCAAGCATTCTTCTCTGGGTCTCAAGCTTCATCAAGAGTTCTTTTTTGCATAGGTAGTTGCCATTGCACCAATTTAGGATCGACTTGTTAATGCCCAATACAACCGTTGGATTTATACAAGACCAAGATCCACATAAGGTGGTTAAACCATGTCACAAAGCCCAAGTGCCACACTAGACTATGCCTGCCATAGGAAGAGGATACCAAGGGTCACACCTTGCAACAATTCCCCTCCAGTGCAAGTGTGGGGTTTGAATCTGTGACCTCATCTCTAATACCAATTGTTGCACAGGTGACTGTTGTTGCACCAAAATATCAACCTGTTAATGCCCAATACAACTTCTATATTTATACAAGACCAAGATCCATAGGAGGTGGTTAAACCATGTGACAAAGCCCAAGCGTCGCACTGTACTATGCCTATATTGGAAGAGGATACCAAGGGTCACACCTTGCAAAATTCTTCACTATCATCTAGAGTTCTAGGTACCAGATCTAGGTTTGAAGCTTTTTCAACACTCAACAATACATTGTAAATAGATATGAACTGAGCATTCACCAGATCCCTAAGATGAACAAACTGCATTATAATCTTTTCTTTCTGAACTTGCAATTGGAAAAATTTCTCATGCAAGTTCTCTATTGCGGACCTTGTGCTTCCATCCAAATCTTGTATCAGATCATGAGAACTATAAGCTTTATCTATTTGGGACTCAATTGAGTCCAATTCATCTTTTATTCTCTTTGTAGAGCTCGTCCATTTCAGGCTGAATTGAAAGAATACTTTGGCTTTTGCCAATCAATCCTATACATTTTTGAGATTATTCTAAAATTTTTTGTGTGTGGTGGCTCACTTCTTAGTTATTTCCAACAATCTCTTCTCATTCATCTTTGTGTCTATATCCTTCTCCAACTTATCTTTCAATCCACTAGAATACGCTTTGAAAGAATCAATAAAAAAATTCAGATTCTCTATATTGAATATAGAGTTATCGCTACTTACTCTGGGTATGCTCTCCTGAAGAATATTTATCACCTCCTCAATGTTCTATGCACTCTTTTGATGAGTCTCTAGAATTTATGTCTGGAAAGAAGCATGGAAAGCATAACCTAGCTGAAGCTTGTGTAGTGGAGATATTTTCTCCATGTCCACTTTCCCCTATTACATTGGAAGTTGCAATAACTGGATAGACACTACTAGTTGAAACTAGAGCTACATATTTAACAAGTTCTTTCATGAATCTTTAGAGGTACTATAAAATTCTCTAGTAGTCTTTGCATTGTCCTCTATAGCCTTCTCCTTGCTACCAGTATTAATTGGTTTCTCCACATCCATCTTCACATCATTACTGAATGCATCTTCATCCTTCTCCTCATACCTCTTCTCATCACTCTTTTTTAAATTTATAGGCACATCTTCACTAGTAGATTGATCATTGTTATCTGGAGGTATGTTTGTCTCTAAGTGGCCTTGGGTATCTTCTATGTTTTCCTTAGATATCAGAGGAGGTGTATTGTGTCTTGTGAGTACATCCTCCTTCCGAGGTTCAGTAGCTTTTTCTTCTATAGTGGTGCTTTCTCCTACTAGGGGAGCATTATCACACATGTCTTCTACTATAGTGTCCTCTCCAGTAACATTCTACTCAACTCTAATGTTTTCTTTATCTATTTCTTCCACTTTTAGAAGAACATTATCCTACACATTTCCTTCTTTAGTTTCTTTCTCATGTTGAGCATCCTCTTGTTGTGCTTCTTCTATAATATTTACATATGGGTAATCATCATGAAATTATTTTGTAGTGTCTAGAGACATCCCTAATCTTTGTGCTAACTTTGCAACCTTCTCAACTATCTCATTCTAGATCCTTTTGAAATTATTTTGATCTTTTCTCATGAGGTGGTCACCCTTTGCTTTGTTTGGAACTCCTTGTTGTACAACTTGGCCAATGTGGCTCTATTTTCTTCTAATAGAGGTGCACTAATATTTTCTAAGGTAAAATATTTTAACTTTTCTTCTTACTTAATATCCTCTTACCTTCTAGCATATAGTACATTCCTTAAGTCTGCATGCAATTTCTTTTCAATATTCTTCATTTTGACTTCAAAAGAAATTATGTACTTTACAATTTCTCCCTCAATGGTGGCCTTGTCCACCTCATCAACATCAGTATATAGAGAAATTATTTTCTCTAACATTTCATGCTCCATAATTCCATTGAATAGAGAATCCAACCTCATAGGACTATGATCAATTAATAGAGCCTTTTTCTTCTTCTTTTTCTTATCTTTTGGTGGCTTCTTCTCTTTCTTAGAATTTGTCTTCTTTTCTCTTATGTGGATCACAAAGGCTTGTTTTTATTTTTCTACTTTTTCCTCATCATCTATATTTGGAATGTCTACTTTTTTCCTTTTTGTATTGGACCCTTCCTCATGCATACCGGATCACTTCTAGATCAATTGTGGTCCTTCATCTTCTTATTCCTCATCTTCCACATTTACACCCATGTATTTTTCCCTTTTGGCTTTAGAATTCATTCCTTTTTGTCACAAGGCCTGTTGTTTTCTGTGTTACTAGAGAAGCCTTTTATTTTCTAATCCCTTTATGTTATTTTACTGGAGGTGTTTTCTCCTTTATCAAAGTACTTGCATGCTCTTTTCTCTTCCCTCCAAAAGAATTCTTAGTCCCATAGGACTTTGGGGAGGTTGGAGGAGTGGTATTTGTTCTATCGGATCTCCTAATACTTGATGATCCTCTCGAAGCATCATACATAGCTTTAACCTTCTCCATTTCCTCCTTCAGTCCAAATTCCTCTGCAACTATTGGATTTATCTTCTCAATAGCCTTCTTTATCTGTGTTTACCTTTGATCCATGTGCACCTTCATGTACTTTTCTTCATATGTTCCATGCCTCTCTTCAAAGGCGTCCCTCAGTTGGCTCAACATATAATTTTTAGTCCCCATAATGTCTTCTTTTGTGATATCATATCCCATTTCTAGGATCCATATTGTCCTAGGTTGAACTGCTTGTATGATGCACTCATGTTTGGAAACCTTGAAAATTATATCATTCTTGTATATCTCAATAATATTTCATGGAATCCTCTCCCTTTCCTATATATTCTTTTGAAATATTTGAAGAAATCCCAAAGGGCTTCATCCTATGCCCCCACATCACCAATCCCTCTAAGGTAGTCTCTAATTTTGTGTGCTACTAGTCTGTATCTGAACCAAACAACATTATTTTTCCTAGGTATCCCTCTCAAGAAGTAAAATAATAGACATATAATCAATGCAACATACTTAAAAGGATATGTTGAATCCTTTGTCTTTTGAAAATTCTCCATTATTTGTTCTCTCAATAGCTCGCACAAGTCAAAATCCACACCATTCACCACCATTTCATATGTTGTGTTTATTGTGGTGGCTAAAACTAAATTCTCCCTGTTAGAGATAGATTTTGTATCCAATCATCATCATGACATAATTGAATATATGAAATATAACATCCTTGATGGTCATGGCTCTCATGTCATACTTTGCACTGGTAAGCTTCACTATGGAATCATTCTTTACTAACTTAAGCACCAAAATGGGTCCAGTTGAGCATAAACCCATAACAACTCTAATCACTTCCTTGCTAATCATGTTGGGAACATCCATCCACACAAATTTATCATGAATCTGAATTAATGCATATCTCACCCAAGCATCATCAAGGTAAAAGTTAGGAAAACCTTGCACCAAATTTTGGAACTCGGGTTTCAAAGAAAAATCATCTCTAGTGAGTTATTTCGCCCACACATCAGCTAAATTTGAGTTGTCATACTCTTCCAATTTCTTGTGAATATAGATTCTTATATCTTCAATGTGTAAGACACCATACAGAAACCTAAAAAATGCACCTTCCAAGTCATCCTCCATGGACTTATCGGGATATTTCTTAAACCTCAATCAAGGTCGTTCTAAGACTTCCACAACTCTTGGAGTAGAAATTTAAATTATTTCAAAACATTTCCAAAAATCTAAGGAAAATGGAAACTGTAAATACTATTGATGCCAAAAATTGGAAAGGTAACAACCTTTATGGGAAACTCAATTAAAGGGGGGGCCTATTATGCTAAACTAAGTGACCTCTGGGTTTTTAAAGAAGTTAGCTTCTTCTATAATTCGGGAGTTGAAAAGGGTAGAAAGAAAAAAATGTGAAGTTAAATATAATCTAAGGCGATCCACCAAGAAGTAGATATGGGCACGATAAGCCTATCTGTTGGATATGATTTAAGGGTTGTTCAACAATCTGCTATGTCCCAGAATCATAGAAATCAAAATGGAAACTTGAATAACTCAATTAATGACATAAAATAACTTCCATACATTTACTAAAAATAAGATTCAAAGACATGGTCTGAATCAGTAAGCTTATATTGAAATTATAGAAGTTTACGAACAAATTACTCAATACAAAGGTCACACAGTATAAAGCTTTATCACATAGTCAAGAAAAAAAAAGGCCGAACAATGGCACGGTTTGTGAATCTTATACAATAAGCTAAAACAATACAAGAAGCCTACTGTCTTTCCACCAATTTATCTATAAGTTTTGAACCCTTTCTTCGAAAGAAGAAGTAGTATTTATAAGTAAAAATTCCACTGCCTAGCGGGTCCATAATAGAAAAGATTACTTCATCATGGAGAATGATACCCTGAGCAATGATTTCCTTAGGCTATTGCAATAGAATAGATTCGAGCATGGAACATGGTCACCTTTGAACCAGACACATCCCCTGTGAATGATGGTAGTGGTCCCGACAAAAAATAGCACTGACGTGTGTCACTCACTCATGATGGCAATTATACTATGTGGAAATCCTAGTGAGGTGGTTACTAGCTCCTTACTTCTCCTCGATGAAGTTCATAGAAGAGCCACGTGGCAATAGGTCAAAGCATGTGGTTCATTCCTCCCTCCTTATGATGAAAACTTGTGCAGTGAAGACATGTGGAGGCATAATTTATGAACAATGCCATTGGTGGGGCCCGCTAAAAGTGAATGTGGACCAATGATATGTGGCACTCGGATGGGGCTTGATAGCAAAGTGAAGAGAAGCAAGCCAAAAGGGTATGAATTGATCACACATGGAAGCATGGTAGAGCCGTTTAGAAGAGAGAAGGAAGAAATCCCTTTGAAGATCGCCTAGCGAACATGTGGAAGCAGTCGGATGATGTTGTTGCAAAATGAGCCCAATGATGTTCAAATGGATGGGGCACGGGCCAATACTTTAGCAAAAATTAAAATTCACCTGAAGGGAGCTTGGGGAAATTTATGCTCATAGCTTTTGGAAACTACCAAGGGCATTCCGCCTATGAAACAAGGAACCCAAAACTTCTAGTTTGTAGAACAAAGCCTTATACATTGAGCAACACAATCAAAGCTTGGAGAGAGCAGACTATAGAGGCAGCCAATCGGCCTTAGATGGTGTCAATATGTCACGTAGATTCTCTTGTGGTCCATGTAGATTGATCATTTCTTTGTAAGGCAACATCGTCAATATATTGGCCCAAGCCTCGATTTGGAAAAGAAGTCACGCTATTAGATGGGTGAGGCCCTCAATATCCTCTATAGTAAGGGTTTGATTGAAGCTCTAAAAATTACATGCATCTTATTGCTTCTCTTCAATCTTCACTGCAATTATGAAATAAATGGGGATGGTAAGCCCATCTGAGATAGGTTGGAGAACCTTGCCCGCATGCTATTCATGGTTCAGTCTAATGTGGTAGTGTACTTGCTAGCATGGAGGATGGTTGTGTGGTAGTGGATGAACCTATTTTCTATTTTGGCAGTGACCATCCGGTCCCCAATCCCTTCATTTGCTAAGACTTCATTCAGGACTATGTATAGTTTATCCAACAATCTCTCCACCTCAGGAACCCTCTCTTGGATGGACTTAGGGAACCGCTCAATCACTCCAAGAGCCTCTCTACCTAAACTTGTGGCCTTCACAATGAATTGGAGCATCAATTGGAGAGTGAGGCAGAAGGCTTTAACCCTTTCCCAATATGAAACATATATCCCCTGGGATACTTGAAGGAGGTTTGATTGGATAGTAGGGGGTTGGGGAAGAATCTTCATAGTGCTAATCTCTACATCCTTTGAATCAACCTCCTATGTGAGCTCTGCAATCCTTTTGTTTGCAGCCAAAATTTGTCCCTGTAGGGCTATTAATTCTATGAGCCAGGTTGCTTCAGCTCCTTCTTTGTTTGTTGCTTCCCTCTCAAGGGAAAAATTCATTTCCTGGACCTTATTTTCCAGTTGAGTCCGTCGGGCCTCAAAGTCTGTGTCTTTCTACTAGATGTGCTGCTCCAATTGGGTGCATTGGTGGTGAAACTCATCATTTTTTCATTGCATTTCTTGCTCCATCCATGCCAACTGGTCCTGATATCCTTGGTTTTTCCATTGCAGCTCGACAACCATTTCTGGGTCATAGGATTGGAACTTCACAAGTTCCTCTTGAAATTTATGTCATTTTGTCTCTTCTTACTGTGATAGGCGCTCAAATTCAGCATCCCTTGCCTTTTCCTTTGTCAGTAGGAAATCGACCCTCTCCTTAAGAATTCTCAGCTCCTCTTCTCTCTTGTTTAGCTAGTGACCAGACTTAAGGAATTCAATGGTCACCACCCCCTATGTCTCCTCCATGAGTTCAACCTTGTCCTGTGGTTAGGCTATCCTCAGATCAAGTCCCATGGCATACATATTATAATATTTAGGCTCTATCTCTCCTTTTGGTTTGATGGCAGTCAGGTACATGGTTGTGAAATGCAGTGATTGCTAAGCTTCATTGAAAATAGTTTGTACCTTCGGCTCCATCGACCTTTTAGCATCCTTGGCTCTTTGTTTTTCGACCTTGATAGCCCATTCCTGCTTTGTTTTGTCATCCTCTACCAAAAAAATTTTTTGCAACCAGATGATTCCACCTTTGAAAGGTGCACCAAGAGGAAGGGAAAAGGGGAACGAGAGAGTGGTGGCTCTAGGTGATTTCTTTCTCGAAAGACTAGCTATTTGTGGGGAGAAAGGAGGGACATTCCAAATCTTGGTTTGTGAACCAACACGAGGACTTGAGGGAAGCGATGGAGGAAGCGAAGTCATGGCAGATTCCATTAGCTGGGTAGATTGGATTGGGGTTGACATAGTAGTAGCAAGAGGGGTATCAATGGCATCCATAGAGGCAAAATGTGAAGTGCTAGCAAATGTGGAATGGACTAAGGCAAAAGGTGTAAGGGTCCATGATGGAGTAAGAGAAAATGGTGTCGTCTGGGAGAACTGTGTGAAACCTCTCATGACCATTGTAGCAGAAGCAGAGAAGGATGGGCCAGTGCTTGGAGTGAGGGGCATTGCAGACACAATAGGAGTTACTAGAGATTGTGAAGCAAGAGAAGAGGGAACGAAAGATACTTGTTGCACAAATGATTGAGATCCTTGGCTCTTTGCGGGCTCTTGGTGTGCCTTAGGATCTGGTGAACACTCTCTATAAGATGCTTCAGTGTGCTGCCATTTAATGAGTGGTGAGTCCTCCACCACTACCGTCTCCAACTATTGATGTTGGGTTGTTCTGGATCTCTTTACGGTCCAAGTGTGAGTCAGTGAAGCCCTCACACATGCTATGTTAACCCATACATTTGAAGAAATATTAACAAGATGCTTCATTTCCTTTTCAGCTTGCTACACTGGGGCCATTTGGACCTCCATTTCCTTCTCCCTTCCTTCCTTGGTATGCATTTTTTCCTCCTCTGAGTTGGCATCTTCCTTATCGCTTTCATCGGAATCAAGATGATCACCATTCCACAATTTATTGAACCTATCATCCATCTCTATGCTTTTATAAGGGGCATTAGGGCATTGGATTTCTTATCGGTAAATCCAAAAATTCTTGATTTTTTCTTTGCTCCAGTTCATATTTCACATGAAATTATTGTGAAGAGTAGCCCCAATCTATTTTATTTTATCACATTTCCCTAACCAAAAATAGAACTTGAGCCATGGTGGCTGACTATCTCTTGTTGAAATATGGACTAGGTCCACCATCAATTCATTTGCATCCTCCATTGGATTCCACCGCTTCTCCCAGTAAGGTTGGGGGTTCTGCATTACCTTCACATACTTGTTCGATAAGTCATTGTTGGGGTTGTAGTTCCATTTATCACAAATCCATACCAGCCCCAAATGAGCCAGCTTTGCTTCTAAGAGTTCATGCATCTACTTCTTGGCCATAATCACTGTCTTAAAGCTCAATGAGCAGCTGAAAAATCATCTCTTCTTTGTCTTTCCTCCACAAAAGGTGAGGTAAATAATTGATACCTGTCGGAACATTTTGAGGGCCAACACCTAATCTGTGAGACATGCTAGAAGCAAGAATAGTTCCCTGGTGAAGCCACACATTTGGATGAATGTGAAATCTTCTCCCATAAACCAGTCACATTTCGGGGTGAAATTTGGCATGTACTTTGTTCAGTCTGAGTTAAGTCATAAAATACCACCATCCTCCCTCAAATCCTATAGAATTGGAGTCAAGAAATAATCCAAAAATGCATAATAATCATAGGTTACAGAGAGGAGAGGAGTACATACGGAAGCTAGCCTTCTCCTTTGGTTTTCTTCAAATATGGCCAACCCCATATATGTTTTGAAGAAGTCGGGTTTTGTTGCAAAAACATGTGGGCGAGGAAGGAAGGAAACCTAAACCTCTATTGTGTCTTGTACTCCACTATCTGGTTCAACATTTCCTCGATGAGGAATTCTGCAAAGTCATACTAGAAGAGAGAATGTTATCTACGCAACTAGAACCCCAAGCCTAGTTGAAATTCCTGAACATATCTGTCAGTGTCCAGGCCACAAAAAAATTCCATCATTGAAAAGGCATCCTTCATGTCCGCGTTGAAGGATTTATGCGCTACCTAGATCTGTGGTGGATTTTTTTCAGCTTCTTTGGGCCTTTGGGTTTCTTTGTTATAAAAATCTGGAGCAAAATCTCTACTTTTCCATATTTTCTCTCCCTTTGCTAGAGTGAATGAATCCATCCTATCCACTTTAGAGCTTTGTTCTGGGATGCACAACATGTCCTAAATGGCCTCTTTGTAGATATTAACTCTCATCTCTCGGCCCTCAATGGTGTTGATAGCTGGGTTAAATGTTGTATGGCTTCGTCAATCAACTCTAGGCAATAGTGCATGAATGAGACCATATATTATAGAAGCCCAATGAGCCAACACTTTTGCGCCAAGGAATCTAGGTCGCCATTTTTGTTCATCCTTTCATAGGTTGTTTCCCTAAGATTCGTAGGGTTCTTTTTGAGAATGGGATCCTGAATGTTATCCCATATTTCTTTTATTCATCTATAATCTTTGTGTGTCTTCTTCTTTTTCACAACCTTTGTATTCACCCACACTAGCTTCTCTAGTATCCTAGGCGAAGCGTGAGAGACATTTTCAAAGATATAGGTGATAGGTGTTGCATACATGGCATCATACAAACTTTACATTTCTTCACCTTGCATTTTTGTTTGAGAACTTTGGGTTGCTTCCATTTTTTACAAGTTTTTCCTTAGAAAGCACATTGAAGCAGTATGAATGGAACCTAAAACACTTATGTAAGGCTCCTAACACAAACTCAAATGAATTATTTCCTTTTTCTTTGGGTTCAATCCACACCATAGTAGTGAATCTCCTGTAGCTATTTCTCTGCACTTAGCTACTTTATCATTATTCTGCATCGCACTTAGGTTTTCTCAGCAATTCTTCACTCAAAATCCTTTTACATATCTAAGAATTTTTTTCTCTATTTATCTCTTGTATGCAATACTTATCTTTTTCCTTTGATTTTTCTGCTTTAAAGTGGTAGACAATGATTTCCTTTTTGCATTAATTTCGACATCTACCACTAGCTCTCCTACCCATGTGAAAAGAATTACTTTCCCTTTTGAAAAGATAGGAATTCTTAATGGCATTAGTGATCATGTCCTTCAACACAATTTTCCTGGGGAATTGAGCCAACAATTGAAAGATTGCTAATCTTTCAAATTCTTTGGCATTTAATATCCAAAAGGAATAATTAAGCCAAATACGTAATGATTACTTAAAAATATTTTCATCCTGCCTTGGAGCTCGAAAAATGCCTACAGTGTGACACCTTAGTGCCCATCCATATGAGCTATTGCTTGGGACTGCCAGCAACTTGCATCAATTAATTACTGCTCCATAATCCTACATGCAATAATTCATACATATAGATGCAACTGGGTGGGAATTTTGAGTTGGCCTTTGGTGGGATTCTCAATTTAACACTCGATTAGAATCATGCTTATGGCACACAACTACCTCAGAAATTTCTATAAATAGGCACTACGACATTAGCAAAATCACACTTAGCATTTAGCAAGAATTGGTATTAGGAAGTTGGCTAGGATTAGTGTTTGTGTAGAGCTAAACTTAGGTAGTTGAGCAAAGCTTGGTACCATGAATACTCCGATTAGGCTAGTTTGTAACAAGTCCCAAACGGTATTTTTAGTGGAGATTTACAATAGGCGACTAAAAAGGATGACTAAGAATAAGAATTATTTGGATATCATAGCCGTGAAATGGGTTATGAGGAGGGACTATATTGAATACAAAGACAAGTATAGAGCGAACACATACATCTGCTCCCACTTCATTGCTTCTTGGCTTGACATATAGGTCCCTAATAGTAATATCTTGCATTTGACACTTGAATTTTTTTTGAATAAATACCTCGGTGGGATTCGAGAGGTGGTGACTAATGTTGTATATGGCTTGGGCCTTCTGGTGGAAAATGACCTATGGGAGTACATTGAAGAGGATTTCGTGGTACCGTGCATGTTATTTTTTAGTGGATTCTGACTTCTTTTGCAAACTAAGCACCATGAGAAATCCACTTGTGCATGTCACTTCCTGTTGTGTAGCTACAATTTGGTGCTATTTTATGACATGTACTGGTATACGAATTTTAGGAACCTTGTGTTCCCTCTATCACTTGCTCTTGGTGCTATGAACAATGCTACTGCTCCTAGCCCCATTGCTTCTGATGATAATCTTTTTGCTGATGATAATTCTCCTGCTCCTCCAACCAACTAAACATTCAAGTGTTTTTTTTCCTTTTGTATATATATGCCTGGAAAAGGATTTCTCGTACATATATATAAAGAAGCTATATAATATATAGATATAATTTTGAATGTATGGCCTCAAATCTAGTTTGGAAATGTATTTACCAAAGCATATATATAATGAATATACTTTCTTATTAAATTTCTTGTATGTTTTTCATGTGGTTCCACAATATGGGTTCACTTTAATTCTTCGCACATGAGTTTATTTTTCTACATCATGGGTAGCATTCAATTTTCTTTGTTCTTGGATTGTTGAATTTATTGAAAGACCGAACGATAAAAACATGAAGGAAAATAATTACAATACTTACATATTTACATGGGAAAAATAACTGAAGCTTAATTAAATAATTTCAGGTGAATTCCGTTAACCGGAATACCCAACGCTTCTTGTTCCATGTTTTATAATTCAAATGCATTGTGTTGTTTGTACTAAAATATTTTGAAAGGGACCTCCAATAGATAGTGAAATTTTCCATGTTGCCTAGGCTTCACGGCCCTTCATTGAATTTTAATACTAGGTATTTGTAGTTTAGACCTTGGTCTAAGGCTTTCTTGTCGAAACATATCTTAACCACCTGTTGATGGTTGGACATGGCTATTAGGGATATTTCCATTTTTTCTTGCACTTCTAGTAATTTGGGCAACCAAACCTCCATAGCTCCATTTTCCTCAATTTCCAGGGACTTAAATAGCTGTAACGCTAGAATTTTCATATAGATGGGCAATAGTGTCCCCTTCCCATATACCAATTCATATGGTGAAGTTTTGAGGGCTTGCTTGGGAGTTTTGTGGTCTGCCCAAAGTGTTTCCTAAAGGTTCTCATGACATTCATTCTCATGATCTAACCCGATCCTTTTAATGAGTCAGATTCAACTTTTTGTTAGTTGACTTAGCCAGGCCGTTCCCTTGCGGGTAGTAAGTTGATGATGTTTTCAAGAATATGTTGTGCACAAGTGAAAATTGGCATACCTTAGAGCCTAGGAAATCCTTGGTGTTGTTTGAAATGATGGTCTTTGGTAGGTCGAATCTTGTTACTAGCCCCTCGAGAAAGTCCACAATCTCTACCTCTGTTGCATTCTTCAAGGGCATAGCTGCAATCCATCTGGTGAAGTAGTGTGTGATAGTGAGAATCAACTTGTGGTTGGCACTGGAGATGATATTGATCATTCTAATGAAATCTAGTCCCCATTGTGTGAATGGCTCATTTGCTAGTATCAGATTGAGGGGCACTGCGGATTTTTTTTTTTTCCCTATGAAGAATTGGAATTCTTTATAGGATTTTATCACCTTGAATGAGTCATTGAATAGCGTAGGCCAGAAGTATTCGGTGCATAGGATTTTGATGGTGGTGGTTTTTTAGAGAAGTGTCCTCCTTTAGAACTGTTGTGGAAGGTACCGAGAATTCTCTTCGCTTGCTCTGTGGTGACACACCATAGTAAAACACCATTGAAATACCTCTTGAAGAGGACCCCTTCAACAAGGGAGTACCCGTTGTTTTGTAGCTGGTAGAATATTCTCCTATGAGAAGGAAGTTCTGATAGATATTTTTTGGTGTGCATGAATCTCACTCTATCTGCCAGCCAGTAGCTTTTGAGCTCAAACTCATTTATTAGAGCCAACTTTGATTGTTCTTCTTCAGTTGCAATGTCCTCATCGTGCACCAAATATTCACATAGCACTCTTCCTCAGATAGTCTTTGTAGGCCTGACCTCAATGTCGTATTCAAGGGTCTTGGTGATCCAATTGGCCCTTTTTTTGGTGATTTCTCCTTGTATGATGTATTTGTGCACACTTGAATGCATGACATAAACAATCACCTTATTGCAAGATATAAGATGTCAACACTTCTTGAGTCCCTTAACAATTGTGAACACTTGCATTTCGATGAAGTTGTAGTTCATCTCATATTACTTTAAGATCTAGGAGTGAAATTCTATATGATCTTCTCCCTTTCCTTCATTGTCTTTTTTAGTCAATATTGTAGTGATGCTTGTCTTGCTACTAAATACATAAATTGTGAAGTCCTTTGATAGGTCTAGATTTACTAGTACAGGAGCTGAAAAAATAGAATCCTTAACCTTCATGAAGGCTTCTCTAGCTTCTTTCGTCCATTTGAATAATTGATCCTTTTTCAACATTAGCATGATAGGTTTAATTATTACTGCAAAATCAAAAATAAATTTTCTTACAAAGTTAACCTTCCCCAAAAAAGATTGGACTCCCTTTTTTTTGACTGGTAAGGGAAATTCCTCGATTTCTTTTACCCTCTTAGGATCAATTGTGATTCCTTCTTTGGACACTACATGTCCCAAAAAAAATCCTTTTGGTACTCTGAAGACACATTTTTTCGGGTTCAGGGATACCCGAACTCCTAGATTTTTTTGAAAACCACCTCTAGATGACCAAAATGATCATCTTTATACTTAGAGAATGTATTTATATCATCTAAATAGATTAGGATAATCTTGTTGATTAATTCACTGAAAGTGATATCCATTGCCCGCTGGAAAGTGGCTCCCAGTTTTGAGAGGTTGAAAGGCATTTTAGCATATGTAAACATTCCCCAATTGGTAGTGAATGTTGTCTTGTATTGGTCTTCTTCTTTGACTTGGATCTGATTGTAACCTGAAAACCATCTAGCAGAGAAAACATCTATGAACCAGCCATAGTCTACAAGATCAATTCCATGGAAGGCAGTGGGTAGTGATCTTTTAGTGATGTCATGTTTAGGTCCTAGAAATAAACACAAAGATGAATGTCTCCATTCTTCTTTCATATCGGAACAAGGTTAGACACCCACATAATATGCTTGACTAGAAACACAATTTTAGACTAGATAAACTTTCTTAGCTCTTGTGCCATCAGGGCTTCAATCTTTGGATTTATTGGCCTCTGCTTTTGGTGGATAGTTTTAGCACCTTCCATTAGTTCAATAGTGTGTTGGATGATTTTGGGATCATATGCTCTAAGGTCATCATATGACTAGGCCACTACTCCTTCATATTTTTCACAAAAGTGGAAGAGTCTATCCTTGTCATGCTATGAGACATCCTTCCTAACTTTGAGCTTCTTCCCATCTCTGACCTAAAGGTTTGCATAGTCACTTTTTTCTTCCACAAACCTTATCTTGTCATTTCTCAGATCGTCACAATCGAACGGGTTTTTGAGAGTGACCAATCCCTTCGGAATCTTGTTAAACCTTAAATGAATAATTTTTCTTCATATGCTTCCTCAATTTTGGGCTGAAGTTGATTGGAAAATTCTCTTGATTGTTAGATGAACAAGGCAATGTGTTCATCATTTTTTGAACACCTGCCAGCTCTGATCATTATTTGGAATGGAGAGTCATAAAATCACTCGCACAGAGTGTACATTCCTAATCAAGTTGGAGATAGGATCAAATTGATACCCTATTATCACTAAGTGATTCACGGTTGAATTCTTCTCCCTAGGCAATACCTAGATGTTAAAAGCCTCAAAAACCTTCAATGAGGTCCCAAACTTTGTGTCTATAAGACCACATATGAAAAAATTTCATCGCAGAGATGTTTCAAACTTGATTAGCTATCATCTTGGAGTCCCTGAACACCATTATTTGCTTGAAACCCATTCGCTCTGTGAGGCTTATACCTTGCACAAGTCCCTCATATTTGGCTTCATTTTTAAAACAAGTAAACTAAAAGCAGAAAGACCTGAGAATTTCCTTATTGGTTGGAGATGTCAAACATATCCCAGCACCAGCACCAACTTTACACATTACACCATCAAAGTGCAATATCCAAATCTCTAAGGCTTAATCATCCATGAGACTCTTCATAACCTTTGAAATCTATTGATCTTCATCATAAATGACATAGGTGCCTAGCCCAGTAGCGTAATAGTTTCTGAAAGGATCAACGTCTATGTATTCACTTAAGAGGACCCTTCTTGATCAGTCTGATCTCTAGTCACATCGTCATCCTCTAGTAGCACGGTACCATATGTTTCTTCTTTAGTGAAAGAGGTGTGAGCAGCTTCAAATTTTATCATGGCTTCATCGGCCACATGTTCTGAATGCAAAGATTCAAACACTATTTTTATTTTAGCTTTGTGCTTGGTTCTAAGGATCAGGTGTGACCAATTCAAAGAAAGGTATCTGCCTATCTTTGAAGTGAATTCCCTACATAGGCAGAGGTTGAACATGGGAGGAACATCTATGATCATAGTATCTTGTGGGATTATGATGCTTGGGTAGGTGAATAAGGTCAAGGGAAGGTCCTTAATGACACCTACGGTTTCAACTTTGTTTTAATCGAGCTACATAACCCCTCTTCTCAAAGGTTCATAGCTGATTCCTAAGGCTTCGTATATTTTCTTGGGCATTACTGTGGTGCTAGTGCTAGAGTCATTCATGGCATTATGCAATATTTTTTTCCCCATGATAAGAGTTAAGAAAAAGGGATTGGGTTTTGTCTTCTCTTTAACCTCGGGAGAGGTCTCTTCTACACTATTTTTGAGAACCTAAGATGGAGGTGATGGGACCATAGTATTTTCCTTAAGCGATTTCTCTGCAGATTCAATAACTGCATCTTATCAGAGGGCCTTCTGTAGCAATAATTTCTACTCCAGAATAGTCAATATATCCCAAAGGGATACATTAGTAGAAGATTTTTTAAAGTTTTCCACCACATTGAATGGTGGTTGATTTGAAGGTTTCTATTCTTTAGCCTGGGTTATAAAAATCTCCTTCCACAACTATGGTTATGGATCAATTGTGGAAGGACCAAGGATTGGTCGGGGATGCTTCTAGGCTACAGAGTGATTGGTTCACCCATGAATCTCCTCTTTGAACAAGTATTGTAGTCGGATTGCACTTGTAGGATCTTTGATGTGGATTCCTCATATGTGAACACTGACTCATCAACTTCCATCCATGAGAAGAGTGTGTGATCATGAGCTATGACATTTTCTTGTTTGAGGGACATTCCTTGCATTTGAGCAGTGAGTACCATATTTTCCATTTGTGGGGAGGAATAGGTATAACCTCCTGAACTTGGTGCCACACCTTGGTTGCATTGTTCTGCAACTTTATGTTGTAATTTTCCACGTGGACAATTTTGAGGCAAGTGTGCATCGCCACAGGAGAAGCACCAGGGATTTATATCTTTGACGAGGTTATTCTACCCTACGATCAACTCTCTACTTCTACTTGGTTGAGTAGCTCCCAGCGAGGTGAGCACTAGTACAATTTAGTTAGTCATCTAAGTTTGCAGATTTGTGTGTGTGCCTCCTTGATATTAGTTTTGTTGGTAGGAGGGTCTTCCGCTTTGATAATTTTGGTACATTGTCTTTGGAGGTGTGGACTGGTTGCACTTGATGGTAATTACCTCATTTTCTACATTCTGCAATAATTATTTTATGTCACTCATCTCATCCTTTGAAGATCCAGATGTAGAAGCAACATTTTATGGCACACCTAGATATGTGTACATGGATTAAGGAGGTGTAGGTGAACTAGTAGATGGAATCTACAGGGCTGGAACTGATACCTTGGGAAATATGGGCATGATGGGCCGAGGTGGAAACTTCCTGGTGTCGATCAGATTGTTATCCACCTTGAGTGCTATGTTGTATGCATCTAGTAGAGTTGTTCCGCCAAGAGACTGGATCATCATCGAGATATCAACATTGATGGATTTCAAGTAGAACATAAATGCCAAGTTGGCTGGCGGCCAGATAGAAGCCTGAATTCTCCAGCAAGTTGTGTGAAACTGAGCATTGAAGTCAGTCATGGCTTCATGAGGGGCCAGCTTTATAGTTTCCAACTGATGGTATAGTGAGGACCAATCCCCGTTGTTTAAAAATCTCTCATAGAAAGGATCACTGAGCTGATCCCAAGTACTGATGGTGTTAGTCGGTAAAGTGTGGTACCAATCTAATACTTTACCCCTTATATACACCTAAATATTGTCACATTATAATAAGTCTGGTAATTAATTAAATACAAGTTATTTAATTAAATCTCTAATTCAATCTACATATGAATGAATTTAAATAATTTATTTACATTGTTCATTTTCTGCATTCTTCTATCTGAATTAAATAAGTTTAGTTACTTATTTAATTTAATCACTTTGCCATTTCTTCTTAATTAATTAAATAATTTTTACAATTTCTTTAATTTAATTATCACATTGCTTTATTTTAAATAAAGTAAATATTCTTCTTTTTCCAAAATCATAAAATCCCTTTTAAATCTTCTGAAAAGCCATCTCACTTATAATTAAATATTTTTAATATTTAATTAGAATATTCTTATCCACATTCCACACATAATTAAATATTTTTAACATTTAATTAGAAGTTTCTGAAAAATCACATGTCACATTTCATTATTTAATTGATGAATTATCTTCAACCACCAAACTAACTCAACTAAAAATGACAAATGGGAAGTTGCCTTATTTTTTGAGTGAAAAGGTTTTGTGGGAAGGAAACATGTTCCTTCTTTTTCTCTAGCCTCCATATTTCTCTCCAACTTCTCCATCTCTCACCGTTCATCTTACCAGACTAAATCTCAATCATTGATCTTTACCAACTAAGATTTTGCCTCCAAAAAACTACAAATAAGACCTCTTGTCTCTTTGAAAATCCTGAACTATTTGCATAACAAGAGAACTATTTGCATCGCATGAGAATTATAGTTGAATAATCAAGCATTTAGAATTTTAATATCCTGGATTTCATAATCATAGCATAACATCTTACCTTTCATCATCTTAACATAAATAATCATGGTAGAATAGATTGCATAATCTATTCTTAGTTTCATTATCATAGTCTCATTATCTTAGCATAACATTATCTCACATCATTTAGCATAAGAATGCATTTTGCATATCATCTAATTCTCTAGGTTGTCATTCTATTGAGCTTTTTCTTATACAATCTAAGAACAAGCAACTTAAAATGAATCTTTAGAGGAAGAAGACAATGGGATAGTTTTGAAGAATCTGTTGGGTTTGAAGTTTATTTAGTTTTAAATTAGATTCTTTGATATAATGTTTCATTGGTGTGTTGTTTAACTTATTTTTTGTTTCCACATATTTACACACATTTTTGGCTCCCAACATGGGGCTCTTGACCCATTTTTAATATTTTATCGCAGGATTTCTGGTAGGTCATGACTGGAGATGAACATTAGCACATACAACACTCATTCTAGTGTATTTGAATACTATTTTGGCACATCTAATTCTTATAGTGCATAGGTCAGATTCTCTAGTGCATATGACTAATTCTCTAGTGCATAGGACTAATTCTCCAGTGCATATGACTGATTCTCCAGTGCATAAGACTAATTCTCCAGTGCATATGACTGATTCTCCAACACATATGACTGATTCTCTAGCGCATATGATCTTTGTTCTAGTGCATTTGTAATTTGTATAATTTGTTGTCTAGATCCGACGCGACCGATGCTAATGGTTTTATTGTTGTTTCTGGATTAAAATCAACCAATCCTAGGGTAGCCATTTGGATTAAAATACACCAATCCTAGGGTATTCATCATACATTTATATCTCGGTCAAAATGAACATCATGTCTTTTCTGAAGCAAGATTTGCAAATAGAATAGAATATTGACATTTGGGCTTTAAAACTGAGCATTGTTTGTTGATTGGACGGTGATAGGATTATTATCTCCCCTTTATTAGGTGATCAAAATGCAAAGCTCATATTTTCATTTCATTCTATTTCTTTCTTTATTAAATCCTTTTTAGAAGGCCTGTCATAGTGGGAAAAAGTACTCACCCTACGGGAATGACCTAAGTGGGAACAACTAAAGCCAAGTTTTCTAACCCACTATAATCAAAAGTGATATGTTGATGAAAACCCACTTGACGGTAGTGTGTATATGATAGTCATCCCTAAATCCTTTGTTCTATAGGTAGGGAAACCTCTCGAGGGATTTTATCATTTCCGCACTGAACGAAAACCCTTACTAAACACCTTAAGCATAGTGGCCAAACTTGTCAGTTTTCGAACATCCTAATATTCACAGTGCAAGGGGAGGGAATAATTTTCCCCCAAGATAATCACCATATAACTACCAAAGATCCCTGGCCATTTCATTCCACTTTTCATAAGACCTAGAAAAGACAAAAACACAGGCACCCTCTAGGGGGTGACAAGGTTGTGTGAGTCGATGTAGTTCTAAGATGTGGTTAGTGGTGTTAACAATGAACTTTTGACCTTAAGAGTGAGTCTTCTTGAAGTGTCTTATTTTTCAAATACCATTGAAAATAAAAAAGGATCATGCTCGATCCTTGAACATACACTTAATGTTGTAGATTCTAGGAAAAACAATTTTTTTACAATTGCTTCTTGTGTTTTCAAAACATTAAGTCAGATAAGGTCATCCAAAAAACACAAGGATTGGATAAATCAAACTATGACATTTATAAAGATCATTTTATGTTAAGGGATTGGAAATCAACAAAATTTGTCAAGAAATCCCTTACTAAAAGAATCAAGAAACCAAAGAAGCAACTTAGTTACAAGAATTTTTTTAAAAGGAAACGCTTCTTGTACCAAAGTAGGAAGGTCTTGCTTGACTATCACACTTTCATCCATAAATATTATGACTTTGATAGAGGATACACTGCTGATTTTGCTTTAGAGCCTTAATATTCACAAGCTTATTATCAACAAAGAGCTCTTTCACAAAGGCATAATCATAGTCAACCCATTCATCATTCTTTCATTCCCCAACTAACAATACAATACTCCAACCATCCAAATCAATTGCTACAATAGAGAAAAACTTGGAAACATTAGGATTTTTTTGAATAACCATCATTTTTCAAACTAAGATCAAAAAATCTTAAAGTGGATCAATTTTAAATCAATTTCTTATTTTTAGTTTAACTTCCATAACAGGATCTATCATCCTTCATCCAAGGAAAAAAATCCAAAAATTAGAAATTCCTTAGTCATATCAATAGGATCCATCATCATATTTTGCTAAGGCATCGATTATCCAACAAATTGCACCCCCATTTGTGATCCAAGTTTAGTAAAAATTTGATACAAGCATATGCGTATTTTTACAAGGTCCTGAAAATAAAGCGAAGAAGACAAAAGAGAGAACCCACTTTGCAACATGGGTGATAGGGAAGAAAATCCTTTTCATAGGCTTCATACACAAGGAAATAGTTCAAATGATGAAATATCCGATGAAATGCTTAAAGAAGCAAAACAAGATCCACATTTTCACATAGCTATGGACAAGATCTTAGAGCGAAATAAAGAAAGATAATTTCTTTTTTTGGAAACCAAGGTACCAAATTTCCCTCTAGCTATGATACAAAGAACATCAAAGAAGATCCTGAAAAGAATAAAACTTTCTTAAATAATCTTAGTGCTCTTACCCAACAAATAAGAGCACTACAAGGGAAAATCAAGGAAATGCAAGGGGGCACAACTAAGAAGTATGCTTTGGAGGATATTTTTCCATATCCTTTTGATAGACATCTCAACATGATCCCATTTCCAAAACATTGTGAAATTGGAAAATTCGATAGATACAATGGGAAAACAGATCTTATCGACCATGTGAGGGAATTTAGAAACATGAGCCTTGAATTTGCACACAAGGACACATAATTGATGAGATTGTTCCCATGAAGTTTGGGTGGGCAATCCATGGAATGGATTTCTAAAATCACTCCACCCATCAAGAAATTTGAGGAGTTGATCGACAAATTTATATCCCAATATTCCTACAACATTCAACATCAAATAACTATGCTTGATCTATGCAGAGCAAAGAAAAAGACTAGAGAACCATTCATCACATTCCTACAAAGATGGAGAAGATTATTCATGTGATATTCTCATCCAGTTCGTGAAAAGGAAAAGATGGATATCTTTATTGATAGTCTTAATCAAGAAATAAGTTATAGGCTCAACATTCATTGTCCACCACATTTTGAGAAGTTGGTTGAGAATGCAATCACTATTGAAGGATCCTTAGTCAAGAGTGGAGTGATAAAACTTCATAAAGATAGTCCAAACTCATCCAATCATAACAACAACAATGACAAATCAAGATTATGGACTAGAAACAATAATGTTGTCAATAATGGTGTGGTAGATACAAAAAATGTTACAACTAAACCATCCATCTTCAATCTATCAAGTACCCCATGCAATAACACCAATCAAGGAAATTCAACCAATAAGGGTAATAACAACACCAATCAAGGAACCAACACCAACCAAGGAAATTTGACCAATCAGAACAATAGAAATAATCACGGTAACTTCAACAATAATCTTGGCAACATTCAAAATGAAAATCCACCCAAGTCACATTTTTTTTTCAAATCGACGGAGTTTCACTCCTTTGGGCCAATCTCTTGAGTCGGCTTTCAAGGAGCTTATGGATAAAAATACCATCACTTTACCACCTCAGAGATTATGAGCCACAAGTCAAACCACCATCGTTGAATGAGTCATATTACTATGACTACCATAGATGCAAGGGACATAGGACAAATAGTTGTCAAGGATTATAAAATTCAGTCCAAGATTTGATAGAAAATGGCACAATAACAATCGAGGGACATCATGCACATGAAGATCATTAAGAATTTAAGGACCCTCTTCCAAATTATTAGAAAGGAGAATCTTCAAATGACAAAGGAAAAAGTGTAAACCATGTCCAGGATACCATAATCAACCACATTTACACGAATGACTAGCAAGTTAATGTTATCAAGGTCAAGGAAAAGATGGAATATCAACAAGTCAATGTGACAATGAGGGGACAAGCTAAAGTTGTCTTAAAAAGGAGCTCATCCACAACAACTGTCCCTCCTCCAAGTTGCTATAATTTAGTCAATCAATTGTAGAAAACATTGGCCCAAATCTCTATCTTAAAGCTTCTCAAGATATCCCCAATGCACAAAGACATTTTAGAGAAGGCTCTCATCGACACAAATTTATCCACTGATTTGGATATTAACAAGTTTCAAGCCATGGTGGGGCACTTGTCCTCACCCACTTTCCTATCATTTTCTAAAAAATATAATGCCTCCATGTCTCATCCCCACAACTCCTCACTTTATCTAGAAGTCATGATCCATAAAACTCGAATTAGGTGTGTCTTAAAAGATGGAGGAGTTGGAAGGAAGATAACAATTAAAGCATATGATGATGAAGAGAGAGCTTCCAAGGGTCTTATCATGTTGCCTATTAGAGTGGGACATGTTTTGAAAAATACTTTTTGTCAAGTTTTGGATCGAGACCTTTCTTACAACATACTTTTGGCTCATCCTTGGATCCATGAGATGTAGGTAGTATCGTCAACATACCATCAATGTCTCAAATTTCCCTATGATGAACAGGTGATAACTATCCCAACAGATCACAATAGCAACCAGAAGATGGAGACATTCTCAAGTGGCTATATAAGGATTCAGATGAAGTCGTTTTACATATAAAATTGCCTACAGAACAATATGGTAAAGAGTATACTATAATTCAAAGGATGGGCTATGAGGGAAATGGTCCCCTAGGTAAAAGAAAGGAAGGAATTGTAGAGCCCATTCAACTGACAATAACACATCCAAAGGATAAAACAAGACTTGGGTATACGGAAGGTACAAAAGAAACAACTTTAAAGAAAACTCACAAAGAAGCAACTTTCAAGAAATCCCATGAAAAAATAGCTTTAACAATTCTCAAATTATAGGGTAACTTCGACACTAATTCAAATGAATATGAATGGGATATTATTTATGACGATGAATTTTGGAGAGATAAAAAGGTTGATGTAATACAAAAATATACACCCATACTTACACAAGGAGAAATTTCAAGGACTCAACCACTTGAATATGAACTTCAATCTGACCATGACTCGAGTGAGGATGATTCGGTTCAAACTAAGATTGTTAATCGATAGGAGGATACCATCATAGACCTTTCCTATAGCGATAATGATAATTGTGTCTATGTCATGACCTTAATAGCCCTTGACCTCACTCAACCAGATGATCCTTTGCCTTTAATCTATCCCGAGCTTATTGACTGGGATCAAACTGAACCTATCGATATCCCTATATTCCACGATAATGAGGCCATTGTAAATTTCCTCAGCTCTTCCAATCTTGAACTAGGTTCCACCAAAACATTTCATGACCAAGTGTTCAGTCAAGAGAATGCCAAGTTTCTTAGCTGCAAAATCAATAATATAAAAGATCGATCTAATGGTGAAAACCAAAAAACAGTAGTGTTAGATCATGAAAAGGAAAAATAAATAGCATATCTAATGGTGAAAACCTTTCAGAGGCACTAAAGGATGATAAACTTGACACTCTCCCAGAACACTACCAAGAGAGATCTTCTATTTTGATCAAGCCAATAGAAGCAATCAGCATAGACACTACAGAACATCCAAAGATCCTACAACTTGTTGCTTCATTAATAGAGAAAGAGATACCAAAGTTCATAGAATTATTGAAGGCCAATCAAATCAAATTTGCTTGGTCATATGTGGATATTCCTAGACTAGATCCTAATCTCATCATGCATCATTTGTTTATAATGACGGGAGAAAAACCAATAAAGCAAAAACTTAGAAAGATGCATCCACATGTCGCATTATTGGTCACAGAGGAATTGAAGAAAATATTGGATGTAGGGTTCATTTGGTTAATTGACTATGCAAAATGCATCTCTAAAATTGTACCAATATCAAAACCGGATGGGCATATCAAAAATTTTATATATTTTTGGGATCTGAATAAAGCATGTCTGAATGATGACTTTCCTCTACCTAGCATTGACACGATTCTGGACCTGATAGTTGGACAGGCCATGTATTCACTTATGGATAGATTCTTGGGATATAATCAAATCAATACCATGCCTAAGGATCAAGACAAGATTGCTTTCACATGTCCCTAGGGTACCTTTTGTTGGAATGTGATGCCATTTGGACTCAAAAATGTAGGTGCAACCTATCAATAAGCTAGGACCACTATTTTTCATGACATGATGCACACTTTCATTGAAGATTATCTGTATGATCTATTATCAAAATCTTACACAAGAGAGGGACATCTGGAAATCCTATCTAAAATTTGTCATAATGGAGAAATTCAATGTTAGACTCAATCCAAAGAAGTCTGTTTTTGGAGTCAAATCTGGAAAGCTTTCGGGATATATTGTTTCAGAAAAGGGAATAGAGGTAGATCCTGCAAAATTCCAAGCCATCGTGGAGATGCCACCACCAAGAAATATCGTTCAACTTTGATCTCTACAAGGAAAATTACAAGCTTTTAGAAGGTTTATTGCACAACTAGCAGACAATATTTTGCATTTCATGCATCTCTTGCACAAAAATGTTCCTTTCAAATGGGAAGACAAGTGTGAAGCAACATTCACTCAAATCAAGCAATATCTAATGAGTCCACTAGTCTTGGTTCCACTAGTACCAGCGGAGCTGCTCATACTTACATTTTGGCTACGAAGGTATCCTTGGAAGAATTGTTGGCACAAGAGGATAAAGTAGGAAAATAATGATCTTTATATTACATTAGCAGGACCTTGACAATCCATGACCTCAATTTCACTTTTATTGAAAAGGCTTTTTTAGCAGTAGTGTTTGCTTCCCAAAAGTTATGGCACTATATGTTATCCCACATAGCTAAACTTGTGGCCAAGATTGATCCATTAAAATACCTCTTGAACAAAGCTACCTTAACGGGTAGACTAGCCAAATGGGTAATTATCTTGAGTGAGTTTGATATCCACTATGTAGATTGAAAATCCATTAAAGGACAATTCATAGCACATCAACTAGTTGAAGCACCCTTACAAGTAGATCATTCGATGCACATTGAATTTCTTGATGCAAATGTTTTAACAACAACAAAAAAGTAGTCATGGACATGATCCTATACACAACATGGATTAGGGGTAGGAATTATATTTGTCACACCTTAGGGGAATACTATTCCACAATCCTATTGATTAATGTTTCCTTGAACTAATAACATAGTCGAATATGAAGCACTGATTACTAGAATGAGAGTAGCATTGGAATGGAGGATCACAGAGTTGAAAGTCTATGGTAATTCATGACTTGTCATTAACCAAATCAATGATGATTATCAAACCAAGGATGACAAGCTAATACATTATAAGAGCATGGTTGATGATTTTAAGAAATATTTGTTGAAATCAAGTTCACACAGATTCTAAGAATTGACAACAAAGTTGTAGATGCCATGGCTATGATTGTTTCGCTACTACAACTATCAGAAAATCAAACTCAATATGAATTCCTAGTGGAACAATTATTTACCCTTGCATATGATAATCTTGAGACTCAAATCATCTATCATCTAGTTGGTTATGATTCCCCTTTATATGGAAAGATCTATACCTACTAGAAATATAATATCTTACCCCCGAATTTGTCTTGGAATAATAAGAGAAACTTAATACGCCAATATTCTCCATATGCCTTAATTGCTGACACCCTTTACCGACATGGTATTGATGGTAAATTTCTTAAATTTCTTGAACGTGACGAATCTAAAAAATCCTTACAAGAAGTTCATGGAGGTATCTATGGAAGTCATTCAAGTGGATTGACCTTACCTAAGAAACTTGTCAGAATGGGTTATTATTGGCCAACTATGGAAAGGGAATATTTTACCTTTGTAAAGAAATATCCAAAGTGTTAGATCCATGGGAACCTTATACATGCACCTGCACAAGAGTTTCATCCTTTCACGACAACATGGCCTTTTTCTCAATGGGGACTCGATCTTGTTGGAAAAATTCATCCTTCTTCATCCAATGGACACAAGTTTATAATCATGGCTACATAATATTTTACCAAGTGGATTAAATTTGTCCTTTTGACAACAGTAATTGGCAAGCAAATTTCATCCTTTATCTTGAATTACATCATATGTCGATATGACATTCCCAGCTCCATTATCACTGATAATGGGAAACCTTTTAAGAATCAAGAAGTCAATGGAATTTGTGAATTATTCCACATCCAAGATAGGTTCTCTACACCCTATTATACATAGGGAAATGGCCAAGCAGAGGCTTCAAATAAAACAATCTTGAAGATCCTAAAGAAGATAGTAAATGATGTCAATTGTGATTGGTATGTTCAATTCAATCTAGCATTGTGGGCCTGTAGAACTAGCATTAGCACACCAACACGAGCCACCCCATATGCCTTGGTGTATGGAGTTGAAATAACCTCCCTCAAAGTCTCACTAAAGGGACTCATAATTGATGAAGACTACAGAGTTTCCTGACTGCAAGAATTGGAACTACTAGATGAGAGACGACAACATGCAGTTGATCACTTGAAGGTTTTTCAACAAATCATGGCCTATAGCTACAATAACATAGTCAAACCATGAAAATTTCAAGTGGCTAACTTGGTCTTGAAGGAAAACCCCCACAACCAACAAGATAGGGAGAAGAAAGGAAAGTTTGAACCAAATTAGCTTAGTCCATTTGTCATTTTTGTAGTATATGGTTTTGGAGACTATCAACTATCTACACCTGAAGGGGACCTCTTTGAAGATCTGATAAATAGAATTCATCTTAATAAGTTCTATGTCTAAGCAAAAATTGGAAAAAGTTCTAAAAAATACAAAAATCAAAAAATTCTTGAAAACATCCATAAAAATTAGAAAAAGTCTTGAAGAAATCTATAAAAATCAGAAAATGTCTTGGAAAAATGGTTTCCCTGATGAAAACCTAGAAAACAGGCATTGGTGATAACAAAAAAATCAAAAAGATCAAAAATGGCAATACAAAGAGGAAAAAAGAGAAAATACAAAAAAAAAGTGAAAACTCAAAAAAATTGTTGCCTTGATTAAAACCTAGCAAACAGGTGTCTTGGTAATAGCCAAAAAAATCATAAAATCTGAAAAATGTGCAATAAAAACGAATGGTGAAAACCTGACAATCAGGCGCTATTTGTGAACAAGTTGGATCTTCCATCTATTATTTCATGTCCTCCATCATATCAACATAACCATCCTATCAGCATCATGTTTATCCATCATTTGTGCATCATAGAGGCAATCGTGTTTCATCATGGTTTGGTGAACATTGTACATATCCATAATAATCAGTTGTGTCTAAACTGGGAGAAACATACAAACTCAACAAGGGCAACTGACTTTGAGATATCACAACAAACAAATGGCAGTACAACAAACATGTCAAACAAAAACACTATGAGAAGGAAACATTTGGCAATCAATCATACATGATCAAAACACTTATATTAGACATCATAACATTAGGTTTCAAATCAAAGTGGATGATCTAATCTGAATAATGATTGAAATACTTTAAGCAAAGGTTGACTTGTTGTTTTGTGGATTTTCTTTATCATACCTCTAGAGCAACTTGATGATGTCCTAGACTAGAGAAGCAAGGAAGGAGTATGATTTTCCTTTATCTAGTGTTTGTGATTTAATCATTTATTACTATGCAAATTTGTTGTGGGATGTTCTCTACAATGTATTGTTGATGACATTTTAGAATTTGCATAGGAAAAGGGTTAACTTTTGTCTGTTTATGCAAGCAATACTCGGTTCATCTCGGTTCAATTATACTTAGATGCTTGTATTACCTTGCTATATCAAAAATCATGAGAGTTTTACTCAAGTCATTATCAATGTGAATATCCCCTTTGATTCTTGTACTAACTTCCAACATTTCAAAATTTCAATGATGATAAACAAGCATAAAATAACTCTCAGAATGACAAATTTGCATGGTCAATATAGATTGCATTCATGTTCATTTTGCATCTGCATTACATATTTTCCAATGTTGAAAAAACATCAAAGGCAACATATCTCTCTAACAAAGGATTGAGTACATTTGACATTACCAAAAACAACATCATCCATTTCAGTTGCATTATCATTTTTCATATCATTCATTCACTTAAGTTGCATTATCATTTTCATATCAGTCATTCACTTAAGTTGTGTTAACATTTTCATATCATTCATTCACTTAATATGCATTATTAGTTTCATATCATTCATTCATTCATTTAAGATGCATTATCATTTTCATTCATTCATTCACTTAAGTTGCATTCTCATCTGACATATCATTTAAAGTGTGTTATCATTTTTCATATCACATCATTTACAAAGCATTTAGAAAGCATTTTCACATCATTTATAAAACATTTTGAAAGAATTATCACATCATATCATCATCATACATCCATGCATTAGATTATATATGTGAGCATCAGAAAAATACAAAAATATACATAACATTGCATATCATTTGCATCCATCTCATATAGCATTCAAACATCATTCACATGACACAATCAACTCATAAACATTATGTAACACATCACAGTAGAAATTAAATGCATACATCATAGGCATCCATCATACATACATCCATCATAAATGCATCTATCATAGAGACACATGTAGACAATGCATAGATCGACAAATCCACTGCATCTCATAATCTCAAAACTTAATGTCAAATGTACAAGGATATTGAAACAATGAGAGATACAACATCATAATGTGGCATAAAATATCATAATAGTATACATCGGCATCATAAAAAATGGTACATCATCATGGTACAAATACATCAAGGTGATGTACATCAACAATAACTAGTTGGCGCTACCCCTTGATGCTAATGGTTTAGCACCGCCTACTCCTCCTGCGCTAGATGTACCTACCCCTAGGGCTCCACTTGGTGGCCCTCCCAGAGGTAGCTGCATAACACCCCTATTGGTAGTCTGAGAATGGCTCTGACCAGATTGTGACTATGCATAATTGACCCTCCGCTCAATAGGCTTTGCCTCATAATATCGGCCACTATAGTACTCAGCCTCTCAAGTGACTCTGGTAACCTCTTGCACTATCTCACTAATAGTGGTCCCCTCTGATACTCTCTGTAACCTATTGTCTAGGGTCATGGCCTTCTCACCCTGTTGTCTTGTAACATCCCTCTCAGCTATTAGGGTGGTCACCTATACATGTAGCTATGCTATCAAAGCCTAAGCCTGTACTAGTTGAACTTATAGGATTTGTACTGTGGACTGTAGGGTGGCTATCTATCCCTAATCTGATGGAACTCTTGTGTCAGCCCCACTACCTACAATGGAGAGTCTCCTCTCTAGTCTTCTCATTGCTACCATAGTAGCCCTATCACCCCCACCTCCACCTACATCTCCATCATCGTCATCATCCTCATCATCAGTCTCCTCCTCACTCCCACTCTTTTCCATCTCCTCTCTCCTCCACCTCTACCTCAGTCTTTGTGCTCTGACCCCATCCAATGGTACAAAAATCTCCTCAAGACTAGATAACCATGGTGTTGGATGTTTTGTAGCCTATTGAGCATAATTTGTAATCATACCCCCATCAAGAATATCTACTCTATAATCCCACATTTGTGCCCCTAAAGCAATAAATTGTGTAGCAGCTGCATCAAATGAAATTTGGGGTCTCCATAATGAAATATCATGTTGGCGATGATCATAAATAGTGGAACCCTGAGGCATCCCCTATATCTGACCATACTATCTAAGCACCCAACCCAAAAAAAATCTCTCAACGATATATGGGGTGCAGACGAACAAGTATCGAGAAACAAAAACATAAGGCATCTTCCTAGCATCCTCTAGCCACTGCTTACAATCTAAATACATATGCCATGTAAGCATATCCAGATCATCCAGTACTCTCTACCAATAATCTAATTTTCCCAGCCTCACCTGGACAACGATACTTGCATATGCAAAAATATATGGTCACCCAACTAGACATTGTTTATCCTCCATAGGCCATGTAACTACTATATCTTCCCATTCTTAGACCTGAAGCAGAGAACATCCAACAACCATGCTCCTCCCTCTACGGTAAAATATCTAATGTAGCTCATGTTATAAATGGGAAAGAATGCATGATCCCCAACCATATCATGTACCCTACATAAGCATGCTCTCAATCACTCGACCCCATGCAACTACCAATCCCTTTGACCTATGATTGGGACATAAGAAACCACCTATGAATCTTGCTAGTACGCAAGGAAATGGCACATACATCTCATCCATCTCAGCACAGGGAATCTCGTATCCGGAAATATGGTCATCTGCAAAAACTTTCATCAAGGCATCAGTGCCCCCCTACTCTCTAGTGTCATATGTCACGATCTCTCTCATCACTAGAATTTGAAGAATCTGATGGAAATCCTCAGGGGTAATCATCATCTCCCCTGTGGCTAAGTGGAACGTGTTTGTATCACTGTGCCACCTCTCAAAAAGTGCACTCAACAAACCCCTATTTCGATGCATCTCTAACATCTACAGCAATAAATTCAACCCACACACATCAATGATATCTCTATCTTCCTAAACAAGAAGTGGAATCAAGCTCCAGGTCTTCGGGAATCACTCCCACACTTGAAGAATCCCTAATCTCTCCTATCAATTCAAAAAATATCAAATCAATGTTTGTGATCAAAGGAATCAATCAAATCTATCAAATCTATCAATCAAATCAAAGTAATCAATCAAATCACTCAAAGCAATCAATCAAATCAAATCAATCAAAACAATCAAATCACTCGAATCAATCAATCTAATCAAATATCTATCATACTATTTTTTTTTCAATCATGAAAGAAAATTCATCAATCTTACTATTTGTTTCTCATCAATCATGAGGACAAATTTATCAGTTATCATACTATTTATTTTCATCAATCATGAAAGTGAATTTATCTATCTTACTATTTGTTTTCTCATCCATCATGAGGACAAATTTATCCATCTTACTATTTGTTTTCTCATCCATCATGAGGAAAAATTTATCCATCTTACTATTTGTTTTGTCATTTAATAGTGAGGACAAATTTATCAGTTATCCTATCAGTGAGGTGCATGCATCATGAGGTCACTATATCAATCATCCTATCATTCCTATTAGTTATCATCAATCAAACATTAAAAATTCACTATCACATACTACATCAATCGAAAAACATCATCAATCGAGGAGAAAATTAGGTAAAATTGCTTAAATTCAGAAAAATGCACTATAACTTTCATTGTATGCGCTTCTAAATCAAATGCACTATACTTTTCATTATATGTGCTATAGGACTCATCATATGCGCTACAAGATCAAATGCACTAGAGAATTCATTATATGCATTACAAAATTTATTAAATACGCTACTCTATGCAAAACGTGTGAAAAACAAAAGTAAAATGTGCCAAAATCATTTCAAATCCTAATGAATCAAATCACAAGGAGGTTTATGCAATACGTACTGGAGGTCCATAATGAGTCGAGCGTTGGTGTCGTCGAATCTGCTCAAAGCTGTGCTGGTGGATGGGAAGTGTCATTTTTCTCACTCTAGAGCTCAATTTTTTCCAAATTCACTAAGGTAACAATGCACAAATGATTTCAAAAGTTACTTTTTACCTATTTAAGGGTGAATGGAGGGGAATTTTATGAAATTTTTGTATCCATGGGGAAAAATCAAAATTCTTCATCTTCATATCAATCTTTCAATAGTGGATTCCATCAAATCATCTTTATCAGTCGATGAATTGGACAATAGATCAACAAAAAATTTCAAAACTCATCAAAATTTCAAAAAAATCTATAAAAATTTAAAATTTTATCTAATTCATCACTCCAGGGGGCATACACACGTCAGTTTTCCAAAATTCACATCTGGGGAAAACCTTTTAATTCTTTGAAGTAATGTGTAAAACACATCAATTCAAAGAGGGGCAAAATGTATACACCTAAAAATGGTCACATTATAAAAAGTTTGGTAATTAATTAAATACAAGTTATTTAATTAAATCTCTAATTCAATCTACATATGAATGAATTTAAATAATTTATTTATATTGTTCATTTTCTACATTCTTCTATTTTAATTAAATAAGTCTAGTTACTTATTTAATTTAACCACTTTGTCATTTCTTCTTAATTAATTAAATAAGTTTTACAATTTATTTAATTTAATTATCACATTGCTTTATTTTAAATAAAATAAATATTTTTCTTTCTCCAAAATTATAAAATCACTTTTAAATCTTCTGAAAAGCCGTCTCACTTATAATTAATTATTTTTAATATATAATTAGAATCTTTTTATCCACATTCCACACATAATTAAATATTTTTAATATTTAATTAGAAGTTTCCAAAAAATCACATGTCACATTTCATTATTTAATTCATGAATTATCTTCAACCACCAAACTAACTCATAGCTAAAAATGACAAATGGGAAGTTGCCTTCATTTTTGAGTGAAAAGGTTTTGTGGGAAGGAAATGTCTTCCTTCTTTTTCTCTAGCCTCCATCTTTCTCTCTGACTTCTCCATCTCTCGCTGTTCATCTTACCAGACTAAATCTCAACCGTTGATATTTGTCAACTAAGCTTCTGCCTCCAAAAATCTATAAATAAGACCTCTTGGCTCTTTGAAAATCCTGAACTATTTGCATAATCAGAGAACTATTTGCATGGCATGATAATTATAGTTGAATAATCAAGCATTTATCATTTTAATATCCTAGATTTCATAATCATAGCATAGCATCTTAGCATAAATAATCATGGTATAATAGCTTGCATAATTTGTTCTTAGTCTCATTATCATAGTCTCATTATCTTAGCATCATATTGTAGCATAACATTATCTCACATCACTTAGCATAAGAATGCATGTTGCATATCATCTCATTCTCTAGGTTCTAATTCTATTGAGCTTTTTCTTATACAATCTGAGAACAAGCAGCTTAAAACGAATCCTTGGAGATAGAGGACAATGGGATGGTTTTGAAGAATCTACTGGGTTTGAAGTTCATTTAGTTTTAAATTAGATTCTTTGTTATAATGTTTCATTGGTGTGTTTTTTAACTTATTTGTTGTTTCCACATATTTACACACACACACACCCTTGAAATTTAGGTATAGATTTTAGAGAAGATATCGAGATAGGGGCCCAAGAAGTGAACACAACTAGTGCTACAAGGGGACTTTCAGCATCCCATGCCACATAAATTTTGTTTGCAATTTGTAACATGGTTAGTAGAGGGATCAAAAAATTCACTAGATGAGCTAACAAGCCAAGGTTATTCATTGTTTGATACCTATTAATAGGTTGATGGCTCAACACCCTCTTTTGATTTAGGTACATCTAAGCGGTCCCACCAGGTGTGCCAGAAAAAAGAAACTATTGATGCCAAAAATTGGCAAGGTAACATCCTTTATATGAAACTCGGTTAAAGGGGGGACCTATTGCGCTAAAATGAGCGACCTCTAGGTTTTTAAAGAATTCAGATTCTTTTGTAATTGGGGGGTTGAAAAGGGTACAAATAAAAAAATGTGAAATTAAATATAATCTAAGGCGATGCACCAAGAAGTAGATATGGACACGATAAACCTATATTTTGGATATGATTTAAGGGTCGTTTAGCAATCTGCTATGTCCCAGAATCACAGAAATGAAAATAGAAACTTGAATAACTCAATCAATGACATAAAATAACTTCCATACATTTACTAAAAGAAAGAGTCAAAGACATGGTCTGAATGAGTAAGCTTATATTTAAATTATAGAAGTTTGCAAATAAATTACTCAATATAAAGATGGAACAGTATAAAGCTTTATCA
>CM021107.1:101665371-101783497 GCA_007115665.2 Sequoiadendron giganteum | reverse complement strand
TCGTTTGTTTGTTTTTATCATGGTCATTTTCACGTTTTAGTCATGACCATATTGTGATGCCCTAGGTTTTTAATGGTAGATTAATTTTTGTTTTTACAGTGGGTAGGGTTTGATAAATTATAGTTTATCTTAGGAATCCAGTTGCACATTAATATGATTAGTTTGAATAAGGTTGAATTCATGCCCTAAATTGTTTGAAATCGAGGGTTTATGAATTAGGGTTTTGGCACGTTTTTCTTTTTAAATAGGATGCCCTAATTATTATGGTTTCCTCATGGTCATATGGGGATGGTCTTATATAGGTTATTTTTAAGCTTTTTTTGTTTTCATACGACCTATTTCTTAGATCTTAGTGTTTATTATCCTATCGAAAGCATTTAACGTCATGGTTATTTTTAGTGCAAGTGGGATCGAAATCGATTTAGACTTTTAACCTTGTTTTGTAGAAAGTATCGATTCCATTTCCATCTCGTCTCCAACTCCACTTACAACAAGAAGCAGGCTTTCAAAATACCGGTAACCTAGGCGAAAGAACTGGAACTAAATATAAAATTAGAAAATCTTAATCGAACCAGATTGGTTTTCATTCCGATTTCGATTCTGGTTACTGTTCCAACTCCAACTCTAGTCCCGCCTTGTTATCACTATAATCTCAATAACTATTTTGACTCCAATCCTGACAATGTTTTAAAAGAGACTATTTAGAATGTTTTCAGCTTGGTTTTGCCTCTGGTATATATAAGAAGGGTAAGATCTTAAAGCATATTTTGTTATATTTGTTCAAGAATCTAATTTAAGGTTTTGTTGCAGGAAGTTAAAGAATGTCAAGAATATCAAGAGAATTTGCTTAGAGGAGTCTGCCTATAGAAACTTCGAAGGCATCAACTAAGCCTAAGAAGGTTAAATCGGAACGACTGCCTTATACCTTGAGGTATACCCATAAGGGTCCTGTTGTCACTGTTAGCAAGGTGGAATCTGATTGGGCTTATATAAATGACACCAACCTAGGCCCATTCAATTATGAGGAGCTGTACTCAAAAAAATTTACTGAGGATGTAACAGGGAGAACTGGAAGAATAGTTGAGTCTAGTTTGGCTCACATCATTGTGTTTCCTCTATCCATCCAATGCCCAGAATTGATCATGACAACCGCAAGGGCTTACAATCCTGTGACCAGGCAGTGTGTAGATTCACAGGATAATGTGATTATAGACCTAACTCCTCAAATGTTTCAACTTATGTTCAGTGTCCCTAATCCGAAGAACCTGGAATAGCTGAATGAAGCAAAGGCTTTAGAGATGTATAGAAAATACAAAGAGACCAATAGGGTGCATTTAAACAAGAAATGGTTAAGAAAGGAGAAGAAGTCCCTGAAAAATCTCTCAGATCAGCCAAAGAGGGCAGAATTTTACAAGGAAGTATCAAATCTTATAATGATTTTGTCTAGATTTTTTTGAAAGAGGGATGCATTTCATTTCAAGGAATGGATGTTTCCAATCATTTAGACAATCTTTGATGGAAAGCAGCAGTTTGATTGGCCTATGATTGTCTTAGATACCATACATGATCAGCTAACTAGAATAAGGGAAACTAAGAGCTTCTTTATGACCTCTTATGTTATATATGCAGTAGCTAGAGGAGGAATCTTTCCAGGGTTAAACAAAGTGGGAATATTGGGGGAAGCCAATGGGAAAAGAAGAGTATGGGATTATTATGACTAGCTGTCCCTATAGATTTCTGAAACACATTTTAGAAGAGTTAATGATGCATTTTTATATGTAGTTATTAACCAACTTAATGGAGATGCAATGTATAGATTAAGCTAGGAGGCCATGGTATTTATTACAAAATGGGGGTGTTGGTATATCCAGTACCCCAAGTTTACTTAGTTTAGGTTGGCTGGGTTTGAGGGTCATCCTCACTTGCTCCCCAGGTGCTACAGCAATAGGATGGTTTTGATGGAGTTTGTTTATTAGGCTTTGGGGGTCAATGCTAGGTTTGGGATGAAGCATAAACTAGGTTTTCACAAGTTCTCCATGCAATTGGGTGAGTACAACTGCCCACAACTTATGGGAGCTAAGGTGGGTTGTAGTGAGTTGGTGCATTTAAAGTTGGGCTTATACACTGCCCGAAAGTATTTTGATCCAAAGAAGAAGATGAATGCTTTATTGGCTTCAGTCTATGATAAACACTTCCACTTGCTGGAAGACTTCTGGTGTGATCTCCAAGATGAGTATGACCTCAAAAAGAGGAATTATGAGAGGTTACTTGTTCCACTCATGGTGGAATTTGGGGTGACAACTGATGTTCATGATGCACTATTGAATGATGGGGTAGTGTTGGATCCTTCCTATCAGGTAGAAAGCATAAGTACAAAAAGTTTGGATCTAGTGGATTGGGATGCTGAGGAAACCATTGATATCAAACCTATAGAAAGACCTGTAGTGGACAGGAGTATCCAATGGGTTGTTCTTAGAGCTAAAGCTCCTGGAGGTCCAGCTCCCAAGAAAGGAAAAGGATACAAAAGAACTAAGAGGAGATTTCCACCTAAAGAACCATTAGAGTTCTTCCCTCTTGACATAGAAGAGATTGAGCTAGAAGCTTTTTCTCAAGATGAACCTGAGGCACTGGAGGAAAATGTTCCAATAGGAGTGGTGGCTCCAGTATCATTTGCAGGAGATTCATCTACTCAAGTCCTTCCTACAGAGCAACAAGGAGGAGAAATGCCTAAGGGGACTCTCCATGACATAGTTGAAACCTTAAAGGGAAAGGAAGTGGAGATGGAGATCCATGATATTGAAATAGATTCTAATGAGACCTTGTCAGAAAAGAATGTGCAAGAGGAGATGTCTCTAGAAACTGAACATGTGTTAACTAAAGAAGATCAATGGACACTATTTGAGGAAGCAAAGAAAGCTTCAAATGATAAAGCACATGCAGAAGAAATGGAGAAGAAAAAGGAAATAGATGCTAAGGCACAAGAAGATTCTTTACTTCAACAAAAACAAATGGAAGCCAAGCTAAGAGCTGATGAAGTGTTGAAACAACAAAGGAAAAAGGAGCAGGAGCTCAAGACCAAAGAAGACAATGACAGGCTGGAAATGGTGCAAAAAATCTATGAGTTAGAAGAGGAAAAGGCTAAGCAGCGGAGGGTGAGAAAAGCCCTTGAAGCTAAATTTAAAATAATTTAAGAAGCCTATAAGAAGAAGGAGGAAGTAGAATGCATGCAAAAAGAGAAAGATGTTGAGGAGTTGGCCAAGCAGTTACAAAAGGAAAAGGAAGCCTCAGACAGACTTAAAGCGTTGGAAGAAGAGAGAAATAAGTTACTTGAGGAGAAAACATTGGAAGAGGAAAAAATGAAGAAGGAACAAGAAGACAAGAAGATGCAAAAACAAAAGGACAAGGAAGAAGCTGAAAAGCTTGCATAAGAAAATGTAGAGCAAGAACAACAAGATGTATAGGAGGTTGATCCTCAACCTAAGGTTAATATGCTACAGCCTTTATCCTCTACAATTGCTTCTTCTTCTTCTACTGTAATGGCCACTACTCCAAGTGCTCCCACTTGGTTAAAACTTGATCTTCAAAAGAGGCCAGTAACACCCTCACAGCCTCTTAATTGGGATGACATGATGAAAGAGATTGAAAAAGAAAGACCCAAGAAGAAGGCTAAAATTCTACATTCCACTAGACTCACTGAAGGAGGAGAAATTGTTGCTGAATGTGCAATACCAGTGGTGGATAAGGATGTGGGAGATATGCAACTAAACGATTACCAGTTGGGCACAGTCAATTTGGGAAGACCCACAAGAAATCAGCAAATGAACTCAATTGATGTGGTAGCATCATCCACCAAATCAAAGATGAGAAAGGATAAACAGAGAAAGGATGAGCTTGAGGCTCAATTGGATCAATTACACACCTTTTTGAAGAATGTTTCTACTTTGAGGTCATAGGAAATTACCACCATAGAGACACCAGTTTTTCTTAGCAAGAGAGAGGTGGATGATTTGGTGTAGATAAGGAGTAAGGTTGGGATGATGGATAGATGGACCGACAAGCTTAATCAGGAAGTAGGTGAGGTGTTAGGAAGTAGTTCTGAGGTTCATGAGAAAGCTTTGAAGCTAATAGAATAAATGAGTCAGCATGCTAAACGATTGGGAGAACAAGAGGAGGAGTATAGAGGGTATATCCAGAAGCTAAAAGAGATCAATAAATTGCCAAAATCCACTCTTCTGGAGCAGTCAATCCTTGAAGAGGACAACACAGATTTCTTGGAAAAGGCCTCTAGGATAATCCGGTTTAGATCTGACTTTTTGTACAAACATAAGAATGAAGTTCAGGATTCTAGCAAAGAACTAAATGAACAAACTGATGAACTAGAAATTGTTATTGCTATTCTAGTAAATGTTGATATACCGGTGAAGGAAGGCCTACCTTTAAGTCAATTAAAAGAGAAATGGGGTGGTAGACTAAAAGAGGTCGTACAAAAGGGAGATGATGGAGAAGATTTGTTGTTGGATCGATTGATGGATATTAGAGAAGAGGTAAGGGCTGCTAGAAGGGAGTTGACAAAGTTGAGAGACATGAGAGGGTTTGCTATTGCTGAATTGAAGAGGATCAAGTGTGAAGACAGTTGGATTGATGGACCAGATTTGGATATGCTTCAACAAGTCTTCTCTAGTTATGATATGTACACTTCAGAGAAAACTCCGCATGACTGACAATCTTATAGGCGCATGGCATTCTTTTCTCCTCTCTCTTTTTGTCTCCATTTTACTAGATGATCAATATGGGAACTAGACATCAATTGATCTAAGTTTCCAAGAAAATTTAAGTTCCCAAAAAGGTGGATCTCGACATTAGATAGAGAGGACTTCATATTTTGTACATCTATATATACCTGTAGGGTACCATATTGTAAAGGTCAAAAAATGAGAATAGAATTGGCCACCTAATAGTAGGAGATAGGAATTTTATAGCTTTGAAAAGACACTTTGTTATTATTAGTTACAGTTGAATACAAATACAGGTTTTTATGTAGTATTATGTTGGA
This sequence comes from Sequoiadendron giganteum, assembly GCA_007115665.2. NCBI lineage: Eukaryota > Viridiplantae > Streptophyta > Pinopsida > Cupressales > Cupressaceae > Sequoiadendron > Sequoiadendron giganteum. Next base: position 101,778,444 of record CM021107.1, on the reverse strand, counting down.
ATTGAGTTTACTGGATAAGTTTAATGAATCATAGTCTATTTGTATGCTAGTGCTTGTGCTGAAGCATGAGTGTTTCTTATGTGATAAAAATCATTAGAAGGAACCAGATTTAAAGATTATTTCATTAAGTTATCTATGGATTGAATTGTTGAAAGTCTGTTGATCTATGATTTTAGCAACGAATGAGAGTTTGTTCTTTGGAATCTTTAAAGTAATTATGATGTGTGATTGTGATGGTTAAACTAAGCACCATAGATGCATGAAATAGTATGGATTGTTCTGTAAATTGTATTATTTTATGGTTTTTTTTGATCTATTGGAGGAACATTCATTGTTGAAAATATATGTCTGGATATTAGATAATTCATATTCATGTTTCACTAATGTATGCATTGATCTATATTTTTATTTTATTTAAAAACCCCCTCTTCATTAAATACAGATTGATGAATCTGTCATTGCTTGCATTCCTTATTACTAGAAAAAGCCCCTTGAATATTACAGTTGCATGGACCAATTGAGTGACACCAGACAGTTGAGAACCAACTACAAAGACCTTGGGAGTTAGGCTACTATATGTTGCCTTTTCTTTTTCAGGAGAAATAGAGTAGAGATATTTTGTTTAACGTTGTTTGTGTCATTTTCACCATCAACAGGAGGTTCGTTGGAGACGTCACCACTATTTTAGGTGGGTTGATGATAGTAGGTTCCTAAGGAACCTACAACGAGACCATTTTTTAGTGGGTCATCATGACTTCATCATCGTACCATACTACAGGAGTTGGTTCATGTGGCAGCATGGTCATATTCAAGCCATACCACCCAACGTGCCCATGTACACTAGGATGCACTATAGTGCAGTGAGGGTTGGTGACCACTCTCGCCCTTCCATCACATACATCATCTTTTCAGACAATGATGAGCCTAATCATTATCTACCGGCCATGGCAATCATGGATAATGTCGAGGTAGCAGCTGACTTCACTCGGTGGTGGGAGAGGTATCATCCTGCTCTCATTTTCGGTGAGGGTGCTCCAAGAGGGGACCCAAGCCCATAGGAGAAGGAGCCCCAATAGCCTTCAAAGGGAAAGAGGAGAGCCCGCCAGTAGGGTGGAGCAGAGGAGGAAAATCTGGGATAGAAGGAGGAGGAGGAGGTGGCACTCGTGAGGCCACGATGATAGAGGAGATTAGCTCCCCCCAGCTACTCTTGTTTCATTAGTGCCACCAGCCTCCACTATCCTAGTGGCAGTAGCACTAGCATCTCCTGGGATGGCCACTGATATTGGTGACATAGGCCCGAGTGTTGATCCACACCACTTCCCACATTGCAACCATGGGATCCAGGTATACATAGTGCATTATTGTTATTTTCCTACTTTTCATATTTCTACTTATGTTTTTTTATTTACATACACATGCCTTTGGATACTGATCCCCTTCCCTCCCTTTGTGGTTGCAAAGGATGCAAAGGGATGGACTGAACTTATAGCTCACTATGTTTCAGAGGTGGCCCTTGTTGTACCAATATAGGGGATAGTCCTAGATTTGTATTGGCATGTTTCAGTGGGGAGACATACCCCCACTTTTGAGTTGGTGGCACATCTATGGACTGCATACGAGGAGCAGAATGTAGAGGTGGTGCAACTGACTATAGAGATGACAACCACTAGGGGATATCGAGATCAGCTATCGGGGGAGCTACAGACGATGCTCATCGAGCGAGATGCAGTATTGATGAGGGTTGATGCTGCTGAAGTGGCACATGATGCCCCTCAGAGTTGCATGGATGAGCTCGATGCGTGGCCAATAGTTGTGATTCCAACAAATGTTTTGTGGTTGTAGCAGGAGCTGATCCAAGAGAGGATGAATATCTTTTTGCTATAGGGGGATCTCAGAGGGATACGTGAAGGTCTGTATGCATCATGCTCACACTAATCTCAGTCACAAACTACCGTGCAACCTCCTCCTAGAGCACCAGAGCGACTGCTAGAGCCAGAGGGCTCGGGGAGCCACATGCCCCAGGGATAGGACCCCTATTTTGCATATCATTTTTGTAGCCAGATGAAGATATAGATACATACTTGTAGATCTTTTTGTATAGACACATATCCAATAGCCACTCATTTTTTATAGTAGTGGCACGATACATGTATATGAAATTTTATTCACACATTGGACACATATATATATACATTGGTTTCAGTATCATGGCTTTTCTTATGTGTATGCTTTCCATTTTCATACATGCTCATGCTATGGATGGTTTTTTCTTATATGGATGTATGTTTTCATTAGATGCTAATCATGATTTGATTTAACACGTTTATCCACATGTTAGTTAAATGCTATTATGATCTAATGATGTGATTTGGTGTGTTGATGTTTAGCATAGTGAGACACACATATGTATGCTTTTATATGCACACACACATGGTCATGTCATAATCACAAAAAATTTCATGATGTGAGAATGGGTAAATGTTAACATATGTAGTATTACTACCTTTTAGGGAGAACACCAAATACATGGCACATTAGGAAACTGTGCATAGTATCGACGAAGATGTGCTGCATTAACAATTTCTTTTAAGGGTGTTCCATCCATAGATGATAACCCATAGGCACCCAAACCGTATACAGAAATCATGATATAAGGACCTAACGAGTTAGGACTAAATTTCCCTTTCTGGTAGGGTAGCATGTTCACATTCCACTGATTTTCATATAGAACTAGGTCTCCTATTTTGAAGGTCCTAGGAAGCACGCCCTAATTATATTGTTTAGATAGCGACCGCTGATAAGCTTTAAGGTGTTTGAGGGCCTATAAATGGAATTCATCGAGCATCTCAAGCTGATGCAAGCGGTTAACCCAATAGGTTTCATTGTTAATCATCCCCCTAAGGGAAACCCATAAAGATGATATTTCCAACTCTAAAGGCATGATAGCTTCGGTGCCATACATGAGGTTATAGGGTGTCATTCATGTCGTTGTGCGATAATCCTACAAAGCATAGGTTAACTAAATATGCCAATCCTTACTATGTTTATTAACCATCTTTTGAAGAATATATTAGCTCAAGCATTTTGTTAGAAGCTTCTTCTTGACCATTGGATTGTGGATAATACGGTGTAGAAAATATATGTTGTATATGAAATTTTTCTAGGAACTACTTTACTTCCTTGTTTTTAAATGGTGTGCCATTGTAAGAAACAAGTGTAGCAAGCAGTCCAAACTAGGAAATGATGTTTTTCAATAGGAAGCTATAGATTGTTTCAGCACTCATGGATCAAAGTGGAATGACTTCAACCTGCTTTGTGAAATAATCTGTAGTAGTGATAATAAAGGTATGTCCTTTGGAATAAGGAGGTGATATTTTCTAGATGATGTCCAACCCCAATTTGCAAACGGCCAAGGAGAAGTTTGATTCCGCAACTCCTGAGTGGGAGTGTGGATAAGGTGGCTATGATGTTGACATTGAAGGCACTTTTTGACAAAACTGAAGGAATCTTGTTCCATCATCTTCTAGTAATACACTATGTATATCAATTTTCTCACTAGAGATCTACCACTAAAATATCCACCTCCAGAGCCCATATGGGCTTCTTTAAGGGCAAGGAGTATCTCTGCTCTAATGAGGCATCTTAAGAGCAAGCTGTTATATGCTTTTTGATAAAGAACATCAGATAAGATGACATAGTAGGCTCAAAGCTTTCGTATACAAGTGCGATCATTTTTTGTCATAGAATGAGGGAAAATCCCATTCCTGAAGTAATTGTAGATGCTAGAGAACCACTCACCCATATCTGCATGAAGGCAAACTAGAGACTCAGGTGCGGGTCGATAGGGAGCTATCGGGGTTTGCATGACCTGTACCATGAAGTGTTATTCCTTTGTATCTTCCTCTGAAGGTACTGTTGATGGTGATTTTATGCACTTCACAACGCAGGTAATGTGTAGGTGCATTACCTCTCTTGAAAGACAATTTTCCACAATTGTAGAACACTATCCCAAGGTCTCTTGGATGTCAGGTCTTGATGATGCTTGGAATATTTTAGTTCTTTATGTGATTTTCTGGAATCACAAGGTGGACTTACAGATGAGTTACAAAGCGGGGAAGCTGGATCTGCAAATGGAGTTCTTAAGATGGGAAAGTTGTTGAGTGTTTGTTGCAGGTTCAAACAACAGTCTGGAACTCCATTTCAACATCAGATTTAGCTTTACAATATGCAATGAACCTTTCCTAAGGTTACTTATTAAAAAAAAAGGAAAAAGGGTAGGAAAGAGAAAAGGTTCTTGGATCTGAAACTACAAATGAACAATGATCATGGAGGCTGCTACAGTAGACAAACTCCCTAAACTAGGTTTTCCTTGGCCAAGAGGATCCTACAGTTACACAAAACTAGTGCAATCTTCTAAGGACTGCACATTTTCAGTTTGCATACACACATCATGAACATGCAGGTGAACTAGGTTGCAACAATCAAATAAAGAAGCCTAGGCTAACTTTACACAGTATCTTGTCATCAACAAGTGCCAAAAGTATGGACTAGAAATTCATCAAATACTAAAACAACAATCACTATTACCACTTTCATTCAAGAAAATATAACTAAAACCAACTTGGAAGGTAGAACCATGCACACATAATGAGCAAACTCAAAAGTAACACCCATAGATCATGCAATGCTACTTTTCTATTGCTGTAGAATGTTTTTACAATAGCTCTCCAACAACTTACAAATGAGGGGGAGACCCCTATTTCTAGTTTTCCAAAGCCCAAATTAATGGCTAGGATTGAATTACATTAGGGCTTCACCTACCCCACAATATTTAGCAATTTAAAATACATTTGTTATCTTTTCCCTATTCTGTCTTGTAGTAGCCAGTCACTGTAGCAGTTTTGTCTTCTAGTTGATTTCCCTTTTACTGTAACTAAAATTGATTGAAACCCACCTTCTCTCGATGTAATTTCATCATTCCTCATTGGATCAAATGGTTTTATCGATGGACCCATGGTAGGCTTCTTCAAACCGGAAATGAGAGGCCGAAATGCTGTTTGAAACGGTCGACGGAGCACAGAACTCCGAATGGTATTTCCCAACTGAAATGTTGGAATTTGAAAGTTCCAGGGAGTATAAGACCCCATTTAGCATCTGGTTTGAAGTTCTTTTTTGATTTAGAGGTGCGCTTGTACATTCCAAAGACATGAGCCCGGAATGCTATTCTGGAAATGTTGTTTGAAATGGTTGACGGAGCACGGAACTCTGGATGGTATTTCTCGGTTGCAATTTTGGAATTTGAAAGTTTCAAGGAGGATAAGACCCCATTTTAGCATTTATGTCAAAGTCCATTTTTGATTTGGAGGTGTGCTTGTACGTTCTGGAGACATAAGCCCAGAATGTTGTTCTGGAAATGCTGTTTGAAATGGCTGATGGAGCACAGAACTCTGGATGGTATTTCCTGGCTGCAATTTTGGAATTTGAAAGTTCCAGGGAGGATAAGACCCCATTTTAGCATCTGGGTTGAAGTCCATTTTTTATTTGGAGGTGCGCTTGTATGTTCCAAAGACATGAGCCCTGAATGTTGTTCTCGAAATGCTCTTTAAAATGGCCGACAAAGCACAGAACTCTGGATGGTGTTTCTCGGCTACAATTTTGGAATTTGAAAGTTCTAGTGAGGATAAGACCTCATTTTAGCATCTGGATCAAAGTCCATTTTTGATTTGGAGGTGCGCTTGTAGGTTCCAGAGACATGAGTCAGGAATGTTGTTTGAAACGGCCGACGGAGCACGGAACTCTGGATGGTATTTCCCAGCTACAATTTTGGAATTTTAAAGTTTTAGAGAGGATAAGACCCCATTTTAGCATCCAGTTCAAACTCCATTTTTTATTTGGAGGTGCGCTTGTACGTTCCAAAGACATGAGCCCAGAATGTTGTTCTGGAAATGCTGTTTGAAACGGCCGACGGAGCACGGAACTGCAGATGGTATTTCTCAAGTGCAATTTTGGAATTTTAAAGTTCCATGGAGGATAAAACCCCATTTTAGCATCTGGGTTGAAGTCCATTTTTGATTTTGACGTGCGCTTGTACGTTTCGAAGACATGAGCCTGGAATGTTGTTCTGGAAATGCTATTTGAAACGGCCGACGGAGCACGGAACTCCAGATGGTATTTCTCGGCTACAATTTTAGAATTTGAAAGTTCCAGGGAGGATAAGACCCCATTTTAGCATTTGGGTCGAAGTCCATTTTTTATTTGCAGTCCATTTCAGCCACCATTTAGGCATTCGGGCTTCAGCTGCAGGAAGGTCGTTTAGAACGGCGCGGGGAAGACAGCACTCCGGGAGTCGGGTTCCGCAGTTCGGGAAGATGGTCAGGCTTGGACGACGGAGCATGGAAACTAGAATGGAAACCCAAGAGGGGAATTCTAGAGGGTCGGGCCTAAAAGGCGCCACAAACATCAGAAAGGCTGATAGACAAGGGGAACCCGAAATGGCTAAGATTTAGCATTTTTCCAAGGGGCAAAATTTGGTCAACCTAAAATGTGACTTTTGAGAACATGTTGACCAATTAGGACACCAAAATGAGGCGGGAGCAAAGCAGCCTGCCGAGAGCAAAAAAAGAGGGTCCCTGCCTACGGCGGGGCATGTGTGCAAAATATGCACAACAGGTACCAAGGAAGCCATGCTTTCCATGGAATTTGCATGTCTATTTTCTCACCTAGGAATGTCATTTATTGTAAAAGAGGAGAACTGATTAAGTAAGGACAAAGTGACATCTCTATATCGGGACAACTTACTTTGTTTAGCTTGATAAGTTCTCGTGATTTGATTCACAATAAGCTCAGATTCACCTAGTATACGAAGATGTTTAATTCTTAATGCAATCATGGCATGCAAACTAGTGATGAGAGCTTCGTATTCGATGATATTATTGGTACAAGGAAAGTTTAATCGAAAGGCTAGGGGGACCGGATTACCTTCGAGGGCTATCAGGATTACGCCTACTCTAGAACTAGTCTAACACCTTGACCCATCGAAGATCATTTTCCATTCTAGGTCATAGTTGATTTTGAATATATTCTCATCGAGAAATAAGTCTAGCCTGGGGAAGGAGCGACGTGAGGGAGCATTCGCAAATTGGTTGGCCACTGCTTCTCCTTTTACTAATTTTTGAGTGATGAATTTTATATCAACCTCAGATAGCAACATAACCCACTTCACTAATCTCCCAATAAGCTCAATGCTAGAAAATAGATGTTTCAAAAGATCTATTTTTACTATGACATGAGTCTCAGCATGGAGGAGATAGTGTCTCAACTTCTATGTAGCCAATACAAGAGCAAGGAATTGTTTCTCCATGGATGAATAACGGGTTTCATAATCGACCAGGACATAGCTAATGTAGTAAACTACTCTCTCTCTTCCTCCATCATCATACTGGGCCATTAGGACCGCCAAAGCGTATGGTGAGGCAGCGAGGTAAAGCAGGAAGGGTCTATCTTGCATAGACGACATCAATACAGGAGGATTGGTCAAATAAGCTTTGATGGATTCAAAAGCTTTCTGACATTCTTCACCCCACATAAAGTGAACATCTTTTTTTAGGAGATGAGTTAAAGGAAGGGTAGGGTTAGCCAACTCAAATATGAATCTACAAATTTCCTGAATCTTCCCTTGTAAACTTTTCAACTTGGTGATGTTCCTCGGAGGAGACATGTTAACAATAGCATCAATCTTATTTGTGTCAACTTCGATCCCATGGTAAGAGACTATAAAATTGAGAATATTATTGGTGTCAACATCGAAGACACACTTTTGTGGATTGAGTTTCATCTTGTTAATTCGAAGCCTTCCGAAGATAAGACAGAGATTCCTCATATGAATTTGATGATTTATAGACTTTGCCAAGATGTCATCAACATAATCTTCCAAGATTTTATGAATGAAGTCATGAAATATCAAGGTCATCGCTCATTGATAAGTCTCTCCTGCATTCTTTAATCCAAAGGGCGGGACCACATAGAAAAAGGTCCCCCAAGGGGTAGTGAAGGTTGTCTTGTATTGATCATTTGGATTAATACAGATTTTATTATAACCTAAGAAACCATCCATAAAGGATAACAAGGCATGGCCTATAGTCAAGTCCACAATCATATCTATATTAGGTAATGGAAATTCCTCTTTAAGAGAAGCCTTGTTAAGGTCCTGAAAGTCAATGCATATACGAATACGGTCGTAGGCTTGTCTAACAACTACTATATTTGAGATCCAAGGAAATTAGTCAATGGGATGAATAAAGCCTGCTTTCAATAGCTTATCTATCTCAATCTTGACCATTAAGGCCACCCTAGGATTGATCTTTCAAATTTTTTATTTAACAGGCTTGGCATCGGCACATAGAACGATATTGTGGACCACTATGGATTCATCAATACCGGGCATATCTTCATATGTCCAAGAAAAAATATCAGGGTAAGCGCACAAGAGAGAGGATTGTTCATCTGCTTCCTCGGAAGAGAGGCACTTCCCGATCTTGGTTAATTTTTATGAATATTTTTCATCAACGGGGACTTTGACAATATGCCCTTTAAGGAGGGAACTGCAATCCTCAAGATGAGATATCGGGACATCATCACTAACGTTGGATAGAGGGTCCTCCTTGTCAATGCTTAGAATGGATTCTCTAAAGTATGCTTGTTTATGTAAGCGATACGGGAATCATTTCTTGTGATGATAAGGAGGTAACGGAGAATAAGCACCTAGAAATTCCCCTAACGCTTCATCTAAAGATAAGACATCTATAGGAACTTTCTCGACTCGTCCCCTTTCTTTTATCAACTCGGGATGGAACAAGTTTAATGGTTAAGCCGAAAACATATTAACACTCCACCAAGGTTTTTGTCTAGACTATTCAATAGGACATCCCAAACCTAGGTTATGTTGTCGTTGCTTAAACTAGATAGGGACCTGTATTCCTTTCTTGATACATCCTAGGCCTTTCTTCCCATAGCCATACTAAGAGGCAATTTTATAACCAAACCCATACAGAGCTTGTAGAGTTTCAGGAGGGGTTAGCTCCATGTAGAGTGTTTCATTCCACCAATGGACATCGAAAGTTTCTATGGGAGCGGTTCCACTTCCCTTACTCGGCTTGCAAACATTAACCTCCTTTACGAGGGTAGAGTCACTCTCCAAGGGAGGAGTAGTTTCCTGGACAGGAGTGCACTTCTCCTCCTTAGTGGGAGGGTCACTTGTTATCATGTTAGAAAAACCTAGAAAGTCCATAGTAGAGGGGTTCAACTTATACTCCACTCTAAAGGATTCAAATAAATTCAAGGAACCCAAGTCATTGCCTAAGAGAGCATTCGCTCTAGGGGATGAAGGAGGAGATGGAGGGGATTCACACTCTTCTATTTTAGGTGGTTTTTCTTGATCGATAATTGCTCGAGGAACATATCCCATAGTAGGTATCAACGAGGAACAATCCATAGTGTCGGTGGTTAAGGAAGGAATGCAATTCTTGAGAGTGGGAGCAGTTGAATTATGACCAGCAACAGCTAGCAAGCAAAGGTGTACAGCCTTTGGATCTACTTTAACCATAACCACTCAATTGTTAGCAACGAACTTCAAGGAATGATGTAGGGTAGAAGTTACTTCCCCCAAATCATGAATCCAAGGTCTTCCTAAAAGAATATTGTACGATAACAGGATGGGCATTATGTAAATTAACATAGGCAAAGTAACGGGGCCCAATTGCAAAGGGAACATTATCGTACCTAGAGCTTGGTTGCGAGTGTTATCAAACCCACAAATATATAAGGAATAAGTCGCCAAGGATGATGAATCAAATTTGATTTTAGGTAGTAGATCTATACCATAAACTTTCAAGGCTTAACCGGTGTCAATGAGGGTGTGTCTAATACCAATGTTATTAATGTTTACTATGATCATCAAAGGTTCTACTTGTTTCTACACATCTAGAGGTGGGATTTCTTGTGGGTGGAACGTAATATTAAGAAAAACCACTCAAATATCTGCCATCAATGCATCAACATCCATAGGCCTAGCTGAGTAAGGCAAGAGAATCTTTTGTAAGGCTTCCTATAGCATCTCTTGATAAACCAGAGCGATCTGAAGCAAATCCCAAAGTGAGATCTTAGCCAAAGTAACACAAAGTTGCTCGACAAGATCGTAATCACCTGGTTCTTTGATCATGGGTTTAGGAGCTAGAGGAAGGTCAGGTTGAGATGGAGGTAAAGAAGTAGGAATTTGGTCTAGTTGTGATGTAGGAATAGCAGCTTGTTGTTCTAAGTTTGTTAAATTTCTCCTTGTAGGGTATGTGTGCCCTATGACATTATAAGACGTAGAATTAGTAGCCTTCACAAATCTTGAATATAAGTCTAATGGGTTTCTATGACCTAAAATCTCATAGACCAAATGGTCCTTTCTATGGAATGACTTAGTTGGGGTCACATAAATGAAGGGTTTCTTAGGGCTTGGAGGAGCCACAGAAAATACAACCACATTTATCGACTCCTCATCTAGAGAGGAAGGAGTTTTTTTATGAAGGTTTATAGATATGGGAAAGTGATTCTAAGAAATCATCTAGAGCATCTTCCAACAAATCTAAATCTCATTCAAAAAACTACTTAGCCAACATTATGAAAATGGATCCGATGGTTCACGTCGAGCTCACCGAAATGAGATATAAGAGGGATTTGTTGCACACGGGTCTCTTACTTCTCAAGAGACCACTAAGGAATGAACTACACTTATACAACTCAAATTGTATAGATCAATGGAATCATGAAGAGGAATGGGAGAGTAGGTTTGGGATCCAAAAGAATGAGACTTCTGGATTCCACTATTCCGACTGAAGAGCTCTCAGCCAAAAGATATTAGCACAGTTCTAGGATGCCAACATGGTTCCTTGTCATTTATAAGATGCACTAGAATCCTAATTTATGGAGAACTCGAGAGCTCAAGCAAATAGAATAGAGTCTTACTTCTTGACTCAGACTAGGAGATGTGAGGAATCAATAAATTGACAAAAAGCTAAAAACTAAAGGAGAATACAAGAAAACTTGAAACAAGATCACCTTCGTGCATTTGAATCTTTAGTCCAAGCTTCCTTTTGTAACCTATAGACAAAATATCAAGGGGAAATGGTTGGGGCTATATAGGGGCTTTCCTCAGTCAGACCACTGTATTGGTTTTCCCACCTCCACAGACAGCCAGGTTGGTAGAGAGTATAAAGGAAATAACAAAGTGTGTGGTGAAAACAAAACCCGCTTCGGAGTAGAGCCCACACCACAAAGTAGTAAATTAACTAGTAGGAAGGAGTGATAAGGAGAGAGATCATTACACATGGTTCAAAACCCTCTTCTAGAGAACATGGGTGCACCACAATGTTCTTGCTTGAGAGCTGGTAGTTGTTGGAGAGCTAGTAGCTACTAGAGGGAGCTTAGTCTGACATGGCTTTGCCAGTAATAGTGTTTCTATTCAAGGGTAGAGCTTACCCAAGACAAGAGAAAGTGGTGACAATGCTTGAATTGATAACTGCCAACCCCAAAATGAGGGCCAAAGGGAGTTTTTAATGCATGCAAGGGCGACACAGAGTCATTTCACTTGAGACCTAACCGCCAAGACACATGTTGCAAGGGTCAGGGTTCTAGATTCGTCATTTCAAACTTGGAAAACCATCAAGATGCTAGCACATTGGGCAGATGTCCACGTGTTGTGCATGCCTCTAGAGCATAGGTTTTTAGGAAACACCTTGTCAGGCTTTTGTCATTCTTCCATGTGTCTACATGGAGTCAGAATTGTGAAATTCCACCTTGTGGTACTTTTTCATCAATGCTCTTAAGGTTTCATAAATGCTAGGCAAGATACAAAAATTTGGAATTGCCCCTAGGTGCAATTTTGTGACATTACACAACCATGTGTTCAACCTCCAAGATTTCCCCCAATTAGTTAAGCTCCTTCCAAGGAACCAAGCTCTAATACCAATTGTTGAACACCCAAAATACTGAGATGGGGGATGAATTAGTATTCCCTAAACCCACTTAAACATTTAAACATGCATTCCACATAGCATATTCAATTTTCAGTAGGAAATAAAAGCATGAAAACAACCATCAACATCATATAACACATGAACGCCAGGTTTTTATATGGAAAACCCAAAATGGGAAAAACCACGGTGAGGATTAGCTAACAATATATTATAACTAATTATAAGATATTACAGAATTGCTCACTATAGGTGAACTCATTGTCAAAGTGGACTCATTTCCTAGTGAAAGAAGAAAAGATAGAATAGATTGTGGCATATGACCAAGATTTAAACTGTTACAAATGCATCTATAACAAAATGGGATATAGTTCCATTGAATCTCAAAATATAGACTTTACACACTTCATACTAATTTACACTAACACTATGCTCTGTTCTGCATTCACCTTATACTCACACAATTCACATCAAATAAATCATCTCTAATTCACTCGTCATTCAAAACACCTAAAAAGACCTTACATATATATCAACTTCTTCTATAAAAACTTGCAATATCAATTAGGTTGGCCTAAATAGATGTATCATACAAAATATACCCTATCAGATCAACATACACATACATATTTTATGCCAAAATCTAAAATTTATAATACATTCAAATAGGTCAGCATGGACCTATAATAGCTCTTGCATAATGGATCATTACTTATTAAAACTCTGTAATACAAAAAACTTATTGGGTCGGCACCGAAAATGAGCTAACATAGATATTTTTCAAGTGTACATCTAAAAACTAACACATTGACCTCCAAAGTGTATGCCAATTGGAATTCACACTCTACTAACACCTATCAACATCTCCATAAATCCACAAAGCTAGATATCAAGTTGCAAAGAAGTGTGGATCCTCCAAAACATAAATACTATATTGGAAACACTGTAACTACCAGACAAGAACTTCTAACATTCATATCTTAAACACCAGAAACTGAAACACTAGATTTAGACTTTTCTAACATCCAAAAAAAATATCCCAAAATTATAAAGTGATATTCTACACAATAAACCAATGCAAACCAAAATACTAGATGTCTTGTACATTGAATTACATGTTTTAACACTTAGTCAATTTCTCACTTGAACTATCTTCACCAAATCAAACCTTCTTGCAAAATTACACTTTAAAATCATCTTTAAACATGCTCAAACTATGCAAACTTATCTGCATTGTGATCTTCATACCGGAATAAAATGTTTACATTTGTAGACATGGAAAATATACAATTTGATCCTACACATCTAATCTTAATCTTACTAACAAAGTTTCTTCCTAAATCATCCCCTTTACTAATTAATTTAATTGAATAATCTTTATTTGATTAAATTCATCATATTTCATCTCTTGATTAAATAAATCAAATTTCATCTCTTGATTAAATAAATCAAATTTATCTAATTAAGTCATTCTCTTCCATTAATTAAATAAATCATTTTTTTAAATTAATCCTATAATTAAATAATTCACTTTATTTAATTAAATCTCTAAAGTCATCTCCTTAAATTAAATAAATTAATCTTTATTTGATTTAATCTAACACCACCTTCTTTAATTAAATAAATCAACCTTTATTTAATTAATTCTAAATCATTATTCCTCTCAACTTTGATTTAAATTAATCCAAAAATCTAAGTCAAAATTGTCAAAACATCTAATTTCTACTTAAATTGAACAAATCATGATTAATCCTAATCCTAATCACTCCAATCCTCTATATTTCATAACTTGCACCAATAAATCAATTTAATTGATTTATTATTTCATCCTTTTTCCCTCAACTTGGCATCAAAAGGGAATATTCTTCAAATTTGAAAATCCCTTCAAAAGGGGATGAGTACATCCAACAAGGAATTAAAGGCCTCTTACATGTCCTTTTTCCTTGAGCCAAGTGGCAATAACTTCTCTTCCACATCCTCTTCCACAAAAAAACTTTCAAATTTCAAATTCCACCTAACTTCATTTATGTGCACATTCATCCAAATGTGCTTATTCCTCCACCAATCACATGTGGACAAGTGGTCTTCTCTCATTTGTTGGTCTTTTATCCCACATTCATCCAAATCCTTCAATCTTCCATTCTTCAAACCTATAAATAGAGGCTTCTCCTATTAAATTAATCATCCACAATCCGAGCGAGACTACTATACTTAATTTCATTTGCAACTTCGTCCATTTTCATCATAGTTTCATAGTTTTATCAAGGTTATTGGAAAATTGCATCAAGGAATCAAGAACTATCATCAAAGATCATCAAATCACACTAAGGAGTTGGGAAAGGCTCATTTTCTACACACAAATGGCACCAATTCCCCATGGGATTGAGAGTTTTATCATTAGAATAGGATATGATTGCTTTCATTGTTGTGTTCTTCATTTTATTTCCTATTTTGATGTTTCAATCTAATTTCATGGGGAATGTTGCTTTTATCTTGCATTTTGATCTAATCATGTGTTTGTTCTTTGTGTTTGTGTAGGTATATAAACTCCATTCACATCATCATCTCACATCGTTACATTAATATTCCATTACATAAAAGCATCACATTTGCATATCATATATCATCCATAAATGCATAAGAAAAAGAAACAAAAAAATACTACACTAGCATATCACTGCATACATTTCATAATCATAGTACATCACATAATGTAGAGAATCATGTGCATATGATAACATGTTGTATCCATATATCATCATCGTAAAATACATACAAAACATACAAAAAGAAATGCATCCATAATCGCTACATCACATCATTGCATTCCCTTCACATATAATAACACATAGGAAACTAAATGCATCCATCCATCATGCATAAGAAAAATAGGACATCTCATAAACAAATCGAACCATCTCATATATATATCATCAAAAGTAACTGTCATGGTACAAAGATCGGGATCAAATATGTATAAATCAAAAGTATATGATACAATCGGTGCAATAAAAAATTAGAACCCATAGGTCAATAAATATTGTCTCTGATCAAAATATGAGGCTAGCCCTGCTGGTTGTTGCCCTCTCCCACATGTCTCTCAGCATGATCCTCAGGCTGCCTCATCCCTGTCTGTTGGGAATACTCTAGCACTCAAGCTACTATTTGTACTGCCTACCTGTAGTGCAGCCAGTAATACTCTACCTCTCTCACTGTCTCCCGATATACTCGTATGGACACTATCATGCCCTAGGATGCAGAGACCATTCTCTCAAGTTGTCATCTTTGGCCTATCTCTTAATCCCTCTTTGAGCGGGTCTGATCCCTCTCAGCTGTGAGAACCTGCACCTATGCCTATAGTTGTTGACTCAATGCATCTCTATGGTATGGCTACATTGGTGGTGGTGAGGGGGGTTGTTGCTATGGGACCTCTCTCCCCATCTCTGGGTTGCTCTCTGGCTGGTGTTTGTTATGGCTACACCTGGGGTGGTTTCTAGTGTGGTTGCTTCCAGGGTGGTGTTTGTTGTGATTGCACCTAGGGTGGTGTCTATTGTGGCTGGTGTGGAGGTGGCCCACCTCCTCCCCTATCACCATCTCCATCCTTCTCCCCATCCCCTTTCCCTCCATGCACCCACCCTTGACCTGTTGATCTACCTCTAGGCCTCCACCATGTGGGCAATGCGCTTAGATCTATAAGTCTAAGGGGTGGTTTGAACCAAGTTTTATATGCTTTTTTAACCCCTGCATCCCCCTATCCATGATCATATGGCCATGACCTAGCCACCAGCTGCATGAAAGATGTAACTGCATCATCAGTTGAGATAGGTCTGCCCCATGCAGTATCCCTCATAATATGAGTGAAGATGGCCATGTACTAGTCATCGAGTCTATCATGTTTGTCTCTGAACTGTCTCACCACTCTATCTAGTAGGTATCTCTTTATGATAGTGTACTCTTGGCCCTGCATCATTCTATCCTATCGAGCAAAAAATAGATGTTGTACATCATCAAACCATGGACCCATGCCAAGCTACGACCTCCAGGTAAACACTGTCATCTCGTCGATGACCCTCTGCCAATGGGCGATACCACCTACCCTTGTGTGTGTAAAAGTAATCTGGGCCCCTCCATATCACCAAACAATTGGATCATCCAGCTCTAAGGTGACCAATGTGACCTATGGCCAAAGCACTATTATGCACTCCCAGTCCTAGACATGCAATAATGTAACACTGGCCCCAATGGCCCTACTTCCTAAATAGACAAACTCATACAGGTCTCGGTAGAGTGAGGCCAACATCACTGGGCCCCATGCAAGAAACTCTCTATGGAAAAGAATCCACTCCCATGCTAACCCCCATCCTAGATTGAAGTATCGGCCCCACCAAACTAGTGCCACAAGCCCTAATATGATGGTAGCAACAATCAATTTGAAGGTAGGCACTATACCCCGATATCTCTCTAAATCAATCTTCCCCTCAAAAAAAAAATCTCATCAAGCTCCATCACCTCAAAGCATGCATCCCTCCTAGCATCCACATCATAAATGACCCTCTCTGTGGATGGGAAATCATAGGATGCACTAGACATCCTCCACTATGACTATGGCCTCGCTAGTGGGCAAGTGAAATGAAGATGTCTAACTGTGCCATCTCTCTGCTAGGGTTCTCATCATCCCTAGGTGTGTATGAATGGGACAGGCATAGGTGATATACCAAATTCCTATTTCCCCAAGGTTCTCCTAGAGCATCTCATGTAACCCATCTAACCAGCTAAGAACTAGGCACTTGTGCTCCCGAGAATGCAATATCCCAAGGTCCTCGTGCATAGGAAAAGCCACAATGTCAAGTTTCAAAAATAATTGAGATCCTGCCCTGGGTTTTTGTAATTCGAATAGCATATTCAGCTCTTTTTTCAATTAAGATGTAGTTTGCAAATTCCAAACTGTGTCACTGCAACACAATTTGACCATGTCCCCAAACCCTAATTCCTAAATTGTGACACTACGACACACTTCTCACATGTGGAAAACTTTGTCGTAAACCCTAAATTTCCAAATTGAGTGGCAACAACACTCTTTGCACATGTGATGCACTTTAGGGCCACATGACACCGATTTTTTATTCTCAATGGCGCTATATAGCACTGCTTGACATAAGTTTGACTTTGACACTATTAATTGCACATAAAAATTTGAAATCAAAGGTTGAGGGAGGATCACGTACCACTGGTCCTATGTCAGTTGGTTGTTGGTGCACTCATACTCGATCTGACACTTACTGTGGGAGCAATATTTACACCATCTCAATCAATGTTCAGAGCTCAAAATGTAAAATTTTCTAAAGGCTAAGTGTGAAAATGACTTGAAAGTGACCCCATTGGGTCTATTTAAGCCTAAAAATTAGGGTTTTTTTACCTTGTTTAGCCGTCTAGCTAGGATTTTGGACCCTCGATCTTGTTTTTTCCCAACCAAGGGTCATTTTGCATCATTTTTGGAATTTTGGCATGTTTTTTGGCATCCTGGACCCTTTTTGGACCCATCAAGCAACTTTTCCTCTTTTTTTATGAGATCACCCAAAAATCCAAATTTTCGTCTGATCTCTCAAGGGGGTAGTATACCAACAATCCTTCTTGTTGGGGCAGCAGTGGAGCACCTTAAAAATTGATTTTTTTAAAAATTTTGATCTTGATAGCTTATTCTTTGAACCAACACAACATGTGCATTGTTTCAAAGAGGGGAAAAATGTAGACACGAAAAATATACAATTTGATCCTACACATTTGATCCTAATCTTACTAACATCGTTTCTTCCTAAATCATCCTCTTTACTAATTAATTTAATTGAATAATATTTATTTGATTAAATTCATCATATTTCATCTCTTAATTAAATAAATCAAATTTATCTCATTAAGTCATTCTCTTCCATTAATTAAATAAATCATTTTGTTTAATCCTATAATTAAATAATTCACTTTATTTAATTAAATATCTAAAGTAATCTCCTTAAATTAAATTAATTAATATTTATTTGATTTAATCTAACACCACCTTCTTTAATTAAATAAATCAACCTTTACTTAAGTAAATCTAAATCATTATTCCTCTCAACTTTGATTTAAATTAATCCAAAAATCTAATTCAAAATTGTCAAAACATATAATTTCCACTTAAATTGATCAAATCATGATTAATCCTAATCCTAATCACTCCAATCCTCTAGATTTTGCAACTTGCCCCAATACATCAATTTAATTGATTTATTATTTCATCATTTTTCCCTCAACTTGGCATCAAAAGGGAATATTCTTCAAATTCGAAAATCCCTCCAAAAGGGGGTGAGTACATCCAACAAGGCATTAAAGACCTCTTACATGTCCTTTTTCCTTGAGCCAAGTGGCAATAACTTCTCTTCCACATCCTCTTCAGCAAGGAAACTTTCAAATTTGAAATTCCACCTAACTTCATTTATGTGCACATTCATCCAAATGTGTGCATTCCTCCTCCAATCACATGTGGACAAGTGACCAATAAGCATATCAATGACAATATTCTTATTCTTCCAACGCTCTTAAGTGCACCAACCAAAGACACCACTACCTACTCCCTCTGAGAGGTAGTTTTTATCAATATAGGACAAAGAATTCATCTTGAATTACACACCTAGACAGATGCACCATCTTATGCATCTAGTTAAAATAAGGAGGGGAAATAACCCCTTGCTTTTTCCTAACATACTCAAATGTATATTTTGAAAGAGACTATGAAAATTTCTACTATTTTGATCCTTTTTAGGAACATACTCTAACTTTACTTCATTCTAACAAACTTTCTCTCTTATAAAGTGATACCAGATAGAGATATGTTTTGTTCTTGAATGTATTACAAGATTTTTTGAAATTTTGATAACACTTGTATTATCACACAAGATAGGAATAGGTTCACCATATGATACTCTGATAACTTTCAATGTCTACTATTGGATATTTTTGATATGTGGTTGTCATTGATGTCAACACTATTTCCATTAATGTCTTTAAGGTTGTATATGTCGAGGATATTCAGAAAATTGTAATAAAATAAGTTGCAAGTTGTCGATGATGCAGTGAAGTTCAGTATGTTGGCTAGCTCAATATATTGATGATAATTTGTGGATTAAAGGGTTTTTTGACAAGTATATCTAGTTTATCCATGTGAATTTTTGGAGGTTTGCATGAATATTTGATTAAGTTATGAGTATTTGTGTTCTAACAGTTGTTTTGTTGCTTTAGTTGGTGTTCCTAAAAGAAGATGATGTGATTCTAGTAATTTTAGTTGTTGTAGATGCTTCTATGGTGATTCATGATGCTTTTGGATGTTTCTAGATCATTCTCTATCTGTGCTGTTGGTCTGCATTGATTATTACACTTGCGATTCATAATTTTCTTCTATGAGTTCATGTTTTTCATGATCATGGCCGATAGGGTGATTGTAGCATGTTGTGGATCTTTGAGGCATAATTTTTTAAGGTGTATCATGTTTGATACATGTTGTTTTGGGTCCTTACTATGTTTTGGATGACATTGTTTGGTCTACAGTGATAAATTGTTTATTGATTTGGGCCAACAGTTTGCACACATTTTATATTTTGTTGGGTTGACATGTAGTTGATGTTATCGTTCGTTGTGGATATATATGATCGATTTTTTATACCATTTGAGGGTACAGTGTGTGATGTATGTTGTGTTATGTGTGTGAATAATGTTCTAATCTTTCAAAGGAAGAAGTAAAGTGTGAAGAAGAGTGAGCAAAAGAAAGTGTTTGTGTGCTTAACGGGAACTGTAATCAGGCATTAGAATATGTTATTTTCTCATTTCAAAATCTTTTGGATATAATCTGAATGTGACTATAAGATAGTGATTCTTCCTTTGGCCAGTGATCCTTTTGTATTTGAGTAGTGAGCTCTAGGCAATGTGCCTGAATGAATGTGCATTCCCCATTTATAATAGAGTATAGACTTGTGGACTAACCTCCACCGTGGTTTTTCCCCTAACAGGGTTTCCACTTAAAAATATTGGTGCTATGTGTGTTTTTGATGTGGTGATGGTTTATGCTTTCATGTTTATTTATCATATCTGAGAATAAGTTTAATAAGTTTAATTTTTGTGACAACTTATTCACCCCTCCCCCTCTCAATTGTCTTCTCTTGTGTTTCCAACAATTGGTATCAGAGGAAGTTCCTCTAGAGAAGCTTGACCGCTTGAGGTGATCCAGGATGGTGACATATAAGAAGGATAGTTTAAGATTTGATGGAACTAATTATTCTCTATGGAAGACTCGAATGGAGTGTCATATGAGATGCATTGGTGAACCTTCTGGAAAATTAAAAATAATATATATATCATCCCACAGAATGGTCCTTCTATTGCAAGTGGGATTAAGGAATCCAAGTATAATATCAAGGCTAAGGAAGCATTGTTGAGTTCTTTGATTGATTCTAAGATGACAAATATAATGGAGCTGAAGACTTCTTATGAGATCTGGAAAAATTTGGAAACTTTGTATGAAGGTGATACCCAAGTGAAGATTGCTAAGTTGTAAATCCTGAAAGGGAAATATGAAATGTTGAAAATGGGTGAAGATGAGAACATCACTTCTTTTATGCATAGAGTGAATTAACTTGTGTGTATTATCAAATGGGTTGGTGGAACATTGGAAGAATCAGAGATTGTTGCTAAAGTGATTGGATCCTTTCCTGCTGCATACAAACACAAAGTTGTTGCTATTGAGTAGCTATGGATTGTGACAAATGTAACTAGAGACATGTTGATTGGTAAGCTTGCTACTTTTGAGTTAAGAGTGTTTGGTGAATCTCTTCCTAAGACAAAATCTGCATTCAAAGCTACTATCTCTGGGAAAGATGAGCATAGATATGATCTAGGAGAAAGTTCTAGAAAAATATCTGAGTATGATAAGGAAATGAGAGCGATTGAAGAAGAAGAGAGAAAAATAGATGAGCTTGAAGCACTTATTGTCAAGAGGGTAGCCTGAGGAGAAGGTAAGTATAAAGGGAAATTGTCTCTTAAATGTTTTTCTTGCAATAAGATATTTCATTTTACCTCAAGGTGTCCAGAAAGAATTCCTAAGCCAAGACCTAAAAAGCCTAGATTCCAAAGAAAGTGTTATTATGTTGTTGATGAAGGTGTGATAGATGATGAATCTGATAAAGGGAATTTAAGTGAGGATGAATGGGTATTTATTGCTATCAAGTAAAATGATCTAGTACCTACTGAATCTACTAGTTGCATAAATGTGGAGAAAGCTTTGGTTGCCAGAGTTGAAGAAAAAAATAAATGGTTGATTGACAGTGGATGCTCTCATCACATGATAGGTGATAAAATTAAATTTTTGAGCTTGGAAAAGTATGGTGGTGGTGTTGTAAGATTTGGTGATGAAAAAGTTGGTGTAATCCATGGCAGAGGATCCATTTCTCTTGATGTTAAGCATAATACTGATGATGTCCTATATGTGGAAGGATTGAAGCATAATCTCTAAAGTATTTGATAGATGGTTGAAAAGGGATACAATCTTCAATTCAAGGATGGAAAGTGTAGAATATTGGGGATTTCAAAAAATGTGATTGCATCTAGTACAAAAACAAAAGGTAATATCTTTCACCTAAGTGCTACTAGTAAAAGTTGTCTGATTGCTCAAGTTGATGAAAGTTGGTTGTGGCATAGGAGATTGTGTCATGTAAACTTTGACAATATTATCAAGATAAGTTCTACTCAGGCAGTGAGAGATCTTCCTAAGTTCATAAAACCTACTAATACTATATGCAAGGAATGTTATTTAGGGAAGTAAACTAGAGTTTCATTCTGGAGCAAACAACATTTTTTAAATGAAGTGTTAGAGCTTTTGCATACTGACTTGTGTGGTCCTTCTAGAGTAATAATTTTACAAGGAGACAGGTATTTCAAGTTACTTATTGATGATTATTCTAGATTGATGTGGGTTACTTTCTTAAGGGAAAATTTTGAAGCTCTAGAGAAATTTAATATTTTTAAGGCTATGGTTGAGATAGAGACAGGTCTGAAGATTAAATGTCTGAGATCAAATAGAGGTGGTGAATTCACTTCTGGTGAGTTTAATTATTTATGTGAAGAGCATGGGACAAAGAGATAATTATCTGCCCCACAGACCCCTCAGCAAAATGGAGTTGTGCAAAGGAAGAACAAGACAATTCAAGAAGCTGCTAGGACCATGATGTTGGAAGGAAATGTTCCACATATCTACTAGAGAGAAGTTGTAAGTATTTTCGTTTACACTCTCAACCGGGTACATGTCAAAGGTGATACCGGTAAGACTCCTTATGAGCTATGGTTTTGTCATAAGCCTATTGTTAGGTACTTCAAAATCTTTGCGAGTAAATTTTATATCAAAAGAGATGAAGATATAGGAAAGTTTGATGCTAGAAGTGATGAAGGAATCTTTCTTGGTTATTCTATTAAAAGTAAATCCTATTGGTGCTACAATAAGAGATTGAGGAAAGTAATTGAAAGTGCTAATGTCAAGGTTGATGAAGACACGGTTAGAGCATCTAGAACCTATGGATATGATTCAGACAATCAAAATGACAGTTTAGATAAAGGAAAGAAATTTCAAACTCTAAATCAAGTTCAAATCATTCTGGTGAATCAGGAAAATCAAGAGGAAGAAACTAGTGAAAGTGCAGAAGTGAGATCACAAGAGCCTGATGTTCAAGAACACCCTAACACTCTAAGGTATGTAATACTAAATCATTTAGAAGATATAATTATAGGTGATAAGAAAAAAGGTGCTCAAACTAGGAGAATAATTGAAGAATAATATTCTTTGATCTCAAAGACTGAGCCTAATAGTGTCAATGAAGCATGCAAAGATGAACTTTGGGTGGAAGAAATGAAACAAGAACTACTACAAATTGAGAAGAATGATACATGGATTTTTGTTCATAGACCTAAGGACAAAAATGTAATTGGAACTAAATGGGCCTTTCAAAACATACTGAATGAGCAAGGTGAAGTTGTTAGAAACAAAGCAAGACTAGTGTTTAAAGGATATTCTGAGATGGAAGGAATTGACTTTAAAGAAAAATTTTCTCCTATTGTTAGGATTGAAGCAGTGAGACTATTTTTTGCTTATGTTGCTTATAAAAACTTCAAGGTTTATCATATGGGTGTCAAGTCAACAATTCTAAATGGTGAACTGGATGAAGAAGTGTATATTGAGCAAATAATTGTATGGACTTAAGCAAGCCCCAAGAGCATGGTATGCCAGATTGGACAAGTATTTGTTGAAGCTTGGATTTAATAAAGGTATTGTTGATAGTAATTTGTATTTCAAGATTGATCATGATAAATATTTGATTCTTGAAATCTTTGTTGATGATATCATTTTTGGACCAGATGATAGTTTGTGCATGAAGTTTGTTGATGAGATGTAGAGTGAGTTTGAGATATCTATGATTAGAGAAATGAAATTCTTTTTAGAATTACAAATTACTCAACTAGATAGAGGGATATTTATATCTCAGTCCAAGTATGTGAAATAATTGCTAAAGAAATTTGGTATGGAAGATTCTGATGTATGTGCTCCTCGATTTGCTTGCACTTTGCTAAGAGACCTAGCTTGTCTTTTCTAGGAACCTAGTCTCCTCTAGGTCCTGATTGGCTTAGGTGATTAACTAATTCCAATCCTCACTCTTCTCTAAGAGCTTTCTCCTCTGTGCTTCACCTTGGAGGACAAACACCATGTGTTAAGTTCAATCCTTCCTTCTCACTTAGCAAACTCTAAGTGTCTTCTTCTCCAAAACCTCATTCTCCATCACTCTTCGTTACAGGGGTATCTATCCTATTGAGTACCATCATACCTTTTCCAATTTGATCCCTTTTTGAAGGTTCTTTAGCCCTGTCCTGACCGAGCTCAAGATTTCATCATTTGAAGACCTCAATTAGGCCTAACCTAGTAGTCCTCACCAGTCCCTTTTTGCTATTTCTTGAAAAATTCTTCCAAAGACCTTACAAACCTAAGAACAGATTCAAGTACCCTTTTGGGAGTTTTAAATGGCTCAATGGTTCTTCTGGCCTGATAACCTCCATACAGTAGATTCCTATTACCTAGGGTATGTAGGGTTACAAGGCCTGATTCCTAGGAATTCACTGATTTCCTTGTTCCAACATTACTCTAATGACTTTGTAAGATCCCAAACCTCCTGTCACACCAAGAACTACTCCTAACCCACCTAGAACCGTACTTGGTTGTACTGTACTTCATTCCCCTGCAAGAAACCCTTAATGTTTCTCTTCTAGCTCTCTAATCGGGCTCTACCTGCTCGCCTAGAGATTAGTGATTAACAGAAGCTTCTCCCTTTCTCTCATGCTTCCTAACTCTAACATTATGTACACTACTAGCTCCCCTAACATTCCACCCATCCTTAGGTGTTTCCTAAGAAAAGACTTCATGGGGGAGCCATGAAAGCACCGACTAGTCAGGACAGGACCAGTAGGAACTCTAAAACAAAATGACTCAACTAACACTAATGCCTACTCTATACTAACTTGATTATCAAATGAAAAAGACCTATATCTACTCTATGAACACAATAATAACACTAACTCAAAGCATTTGATCCATCCACTATCACTTTCACACAATATCACTCGGTACTAACAAGAAAACACAGAATTTGCAGAACTTCCTCTTTCATTCATAAAAACTTGATTACAAAAAAACTACTCCCTCTTCCAAAATCTACCCTCTTCACAAAGATACGAGTCTTGGGTCATAATAGATTCCCACTCCATGATTCTAGGCTAGTTGGTCGAAATCCTCCAATTCCTATTCCCAAGGGAATCCAAAGGCAACCGAATTGCATGCAACAAACTATGCAAACTGCCTTATAACATTTGGCATCTTCCTTCATGCCTTGACCCTATTTCTTAGGACCACCATTCCCTCAAGATCTCGAGGAACCAACACATTAAATGGCCTTAAGGCATCTTTACAACCACTTTAAGTATTTTGAACAACTTAAAGACTCTACTCTCCCCTAGAAAACAAACATAAAGCAACATAACCTACTAACAATGGAAAATAGTGTGACCTTAGTCCTAAGGACTAATGTCACCTAGCCCAAACAAAACCAAGACCATCTAAGTCCTAAAGCAAACACTCAAATTCTCTAACTTGGCTAAGGTTAGATACAAGCCAAAATAATAAAACATGGAGGTTAGCCTAGGTGCTCCTGCACCAGATTCAAAGCCAGTTGGTACACCTATGGTGATCGAATGTAAGTTGACACAAGATGATGATTCTCCTAAAACAAATCAGACTAGATATAGATCCATGATTAGTGAATTTCTCTATTTGAATCAAACTAGACCTGATATCATGAATATCGTATGCATTGTTGAAAGATTTCAAGTTGATCCTAAGGAATCTCATGTGACAACTGTGAAGAGGATTTTCAAGTACTTGAAGGGGACAATTGATTTTGGCCTATGGTATCTTAAAGAAGATGACCTTACTTTGAGTGCTTTTACTAATGTTGATTGGGCAGGAGATGTGAATGACAGAAAGAGTACTAGTGGTGGTGCATTTTTCTTGGGAAAGAAGCTGATTTCATGGTTAAGTAAGAAGCAAAATGTCATTTCTTTATCTACTGCAGAGGCATAATACATATATGTTGCTAATAATTGTACTCAAGTATTATGGATGAAGTAGGTGTTGAAAGATATCAGATTTGTGTATGATGAACCTATTACTATATTATGTGATAATTCAAGTGTAATTAACATGTCTAAGAATCTAGTGCTGCATTCAAAAACCAATCATATATCTATCAAGTTTTACTTTTTGACAGAGAAGGTGAGTGAAAAGGAAGTCAGATTGGACTATGTTCCCACTAAGGAAAAAATTGTAGATATCTTTACCAATCCCTTGCCTAAGGATACTTTTGAGTATCTCAAAGGGAAGCTAGGGGTGATTACCTCTCCTAATTAGAATTAAGATGCAATGAATTGCATCAGTCCATGCATTTCATAGTCATATCTTGTGATCTGGATTGATGTTGTGGTGGTTTTTACTTAGAGGGAGTAGTCAGATGTCCAGAAATGTTGTTCAAATATTCTTTGGAGAAAGATAATGTGTACCTTTATCATTGATGTCAAAGGGGGAGAAGAGTCTTGTGAAAAATTGTCAAAGAGTTAAGGAGAAAAGTGTCAAAATCTAAGGGGGAGAAAGTATCGTTGATGGTGTTTTTCACATCATGTGCTGCCATAAAATCCAAAGGGTGAGATTGTTGGATATTATTGATATGTAGTTTTCATTGACGTCAACACTATTTCCATTAATGTCTTTAATGTTGTATATGTCAAGGATATTGAGAAAACTGAAATAAAATAAGTTGCAAGTTGTCAATGATGCAGTGAAGTTCAGTATGTTGGCTAGCTCAGTATATTGATGATAAGAAGCTGTGGATTAAAATTTTTTTTGACAATTATATCTAGTTTATCCACATCAAGCTTCAGAGGTTTAAATGAAGATTTGATTAAGTTATGAGTATCTGTGTTCTGAAAGTTGTTTTGTTGCTTTAGTTGGTGTTCTTGAAAGAAGATGATGTGATTCTAGTAATTTGAGTTTTTGTGGATGCTTCTACGGTGATTCATGATGCTTGTGGATGTTTCTAGATCATTCTCTATATGTGTTGTTGGTTCGTATTGATTATTGTGCTCGCGATTGGTGATTTTCTTTTGTGAGTTCATGTTTTTCATGATCATGGTGGATAGGGTGATTGTAGCATGTTGTGGATCTTTGAGGCATAATTTTTTAAGGTGTATCATTTTTGATACATGTTGTTTTGATCTAATCTTTTGAAGGAAAAAGTAAAGTGTGAAGAAGAGTAGCAGAATAAAGTTTTTATGTGCTTAACCAGAACTGTAATCAGACATTAGAAGATACTATTTTCTCAGTTCAAAATATTTTGGATGTAATTTGAATGTGACTGTAAGACAATGAGTCTTCCTTTAGGGAGTGATACTTTTGTATTTGAGCAATGAGCTCTAGGTAGTGTGCCTGAATGCATGTGCATTCCTCAATTATAATAATTTTAACAAAGTATAATCTTGTGGACTAACCTCCACTGCGGTTTTTTCCCTTATAAGGTTTCCACATAAAAATCTTGGTGTTATGTGGTGATTTTTATGCTTTCATGTTTATTTATCAGATCTGAGAATAAGTTTAATAAGTATAATTTTTGTGACAACTAATTCACCCCCTCTCAATTGTTTTCCCTTGTGTTGCCAACATAATTCGTCCACAACACCTATGTGTAGAAAGATGTTGCAGAAATATATTCTACCCTTATAGATTATAATGATATTGAATCCTACTTCTCACTTATCCAAGAAACCAATTTATTTCCAAGAAAGAAATCACCTCCACTTGTAAGTTTCTTATGTCATCTGCACAACTTTCTGAATTTGTATTTCTATAAGCAATCAAATATAAATCAGTATTCTTAGAATACCATAGGCCATAGTCTGGAGTGCTCTTCAAGTGTTTGAATACCCTTTTGATTAATGTCACATGTGATTCTCTAGGATCTTCTTGAAATATTTCCACAAGACATAATGCATACATGATATCTGATCTAGTTGTAGTTAGATATAATAATCCACCAATAATGGATCTATACTTGGTATGATCTTAGGAGATACATCATTTTTTATCAACTTACAACTAGTAACCATGGGAGTACATACTATTTTAGAGTCGTCCATTCCAAACTTCTTTAACATTTTCTCAACATATTTTGATTGTGTAAAGAATATACCTTTTCCTGATTCACTGATTTGTATTCCAAAAAATAAAGTCATCTCCCTAAACATTAACATTTCAAACTCATTTTGCATGTCCTTTGCAAAAAATTTACATATTACTTCATTTCCTCCAAAGATTATGTCATCAGCATACACAACCACAATCATAATTTGATATCTCTCAACTTTGAAAGAAAGTTTGCTATCTGCAATACCATTTTTGAATCCCTGCTGCAATAAGTACATGTTCAATCTTGCATACCAAGATCTAGGAGCCTATTTGAGTCTATACAATGCTTTCTTCAACTTGCAGACCATGTTAGAATCTTCTAATAACTAAAAAAGCTTCTAGTTGTTCAATGTATACCTCTTGTTCTAACTCACCATTAAAGAATGCATACTTAACATCCATCCAATATACCTTGAAGTCTTTATGTGATGCAAAAGCCAAAAACATCCTAATAGACACCATTCTTTTTATAGGAGCAAAATTCTCTTCAAAATCTATTCCTTACACTTTTGAGTAGCCTTTGCACATAAGCCTACCCTTTTTTTAAAAATAATTTCCATTCTCATTCAAATTGTTCCTAAAAACCAATTTTTTTCCTATCGCATTCTTGTTTGTTGGTCTTGGGACTAGTTCCCATGTCTGATTCTTCTCAATCTACCTCGTTTCTTCTTCCATTATAGATTTGACCCAATTTTCATTCTTGCATGCTTTAGTAATTGTTTAAGGTTCTACCTCAAAAAGTAAAAAAAAGTTTACATATTCCTCTACCATAGCATCTTTTCTCCTTATCAGTACACATTTTATTTTGTCTCCAATTATTTGATCTTTAGAATGATTCTTCTGCACATAATTAAGAGTCATAGGATTCTTTTCTGGAGCTTCTTCCTCTTCCATTGTTATCTATTTTTATTTTTATTTTTATTTTTCTTCTTCTCTACAAGGGAGTTCATAAGATTCATATCCTTTTACCAACACTAATCTTTGATGTGATTCTTCATCCACTTTGACACTTTCACTTTAAAATATCTTCTTTAGCATTTTGTTGTAGCATCTATATGTCTTTCAAATGTATAATATCCAAGTAATATTCTTTCATCTGATCTTGAATCAAAGTTTCCTAATTTTTCTTCATATCTCTTGATATAGTTCATTTACTTCCAAACACACTAAAATATTTCACAAAAGAAGCTTTTCCATACCATAGCTTATAGGGAGTCTTTGAAAAATTCACTCTTGCTTGATCTCTATTAAGAATATAGACTGTGGTATGAATTTCTTCTCTCCATAGACATTCAATAGATTTTGATTCCTTCAACATGGTTATTGTTTCTTCTTGAACTGTCCTACTCTTTATTTCAACAACTCTATTCTATTGAGTAGTCCTAGGAGCTGATAAATGCCTTTTTATCCCATGATCTTTACAAAAACTATTAAACTCATTGGAGGTGAACTCACCACCTCTACTAGACCTCAAACACTCTATTTTTAGATCCATTTCATTCTCAACTATAGATTTAAAAGATTTAAAATTATCTAGAGCTTCTGATTTTTCTTTGAGAAAGGTCACCCAAGTTATTCTAGAGTAATTATCAATTAACAACATAAAATTCCTATCACCTTGAGAGTGTCTTGTTCTATTAGGTCCACATAGTTCTATATGCACCAATTCCAAAGGTCCTATGGTAGAGTATTCTTTAGTTTTGAACCTCTTCTTTGTCTACTTTCCAACCTAACAATCTTTGCAAATTGCATTGATAGGCTTTGTAATTCTTAGAATGTCTCTCATAGCATGAGTAGAGCTAATCTTCACTAGGCTATCAAAATTGATATGACACATTATTCTATGCCATAGGAAACTTTCATTAATTTATGACATAAAACACTTACCACCAACACCTTTGAACTAATAAGAATTCCCTTCTATTCTTATTCCTACGACAACTAGAGTTCTAAAGATTCCTTTTCTAATTTCACACTCATCATCCTGAAACACCAGATTGTATCCTCTGCTACACATTTGTCCTACACTAAGAAGATTATTTCGGAGACCCTTGACAAAAATAACATCACCTATCTTATGTTGTTGCACTATTGTCATTATTTTTGTCATTTATTTCAACCTATTTCAACCTCCAATGTGGTTGATATAAGAAGGTATTTTTGGTTTTGAGCAGCTGTTGCAAATATAGTAGGGTCACTTGGCTTCTAGGATATTTTGAGAAATTTTTTATAGAGAGTGTACAAGGTGTTATGGATGTTTTTTGTGTTGTGATCTACATTTATTCATGCATGAAGATTTGTTTGTGTAGTTTGGATGTGATGTTTAGAAGTGTTTAGAGGTGTTATATCTAGAGTTTTAGGTTCTGAATCATGTGGAAGGAGATGTGTTTGAAAGTGTGATGGACTATGAAGAAGGTTGTCTGGGAGAAATGGAATTTCTCTATATTTCTCAACGTTAAGGTTTCTTGGCTTGAAAATTTGGAAATGTATTAATATTGTCTATACCTATCTTCCCTTGTATGGTTTTGTGTTCAACTATTTTGCAAGGTTGGTTCATATGTTGTGTCTTAGTGGAATTTTGATTGGTTGTGCAAGATAATAGTATTCTTAGTTGCATGTGCTTTTACCAATGTTTTTGAATATTTTATTGGTGTTGGAATATTTTGGGATTTTGTGTGGTTTTTCTATGTGGTGTGTATGATGTTTCCAGACCTGGTGAAATGTGTATGTGTTTTATTAGTAGCATCAATGTTGGATTGGACAACTTGGCATGTTGGCATGGAAGCTTGGTGTAGCATATCAACATAGATTTGGGTCTTGGTTAACCCTTGGTGTGGTTCACCTTCACTTCTTTCCACTTTGGAAGTTTTTGGTGCGGACCTGTTTGGTGGTTGCACATTTGAGGTGCATATGTTGCATTGAAAGTGACTTGGAGAAGGTTATTTGAAGTCGTGGAGGATATATATTCAAGGTAAGTTGTTGGATAAGTTAGTTATGTGAAGTGTGATGTGAAATTATTTTTATGTGATCAACTATTGAGATCTAAATGTGAGCATGAATGCCTATGACTACTGGATGTAGTGAGTAGAAGGTTTTTATATTTTTGTGTTCCTAAAGTTATTGGAGGAAGTAAGCTAAAGTTTGTAGATGGTGTAGAGTTTTTGTGGTGGATTCTCATATTTTTCTAGGGTAGTGAACCTCATTTTAATAGACTTATTCTATTCTCTTTCTATTTGATTAATGAGACCTTGGTAGTGATCCTTTCCTTCTTTCTTTTGGGTAGTGATTCCTTTGTTATCAATGTTGTTATTTATGTAAAGGTGAATTAATCCTTATCATGGTTTTTCCCTAATTAGATTTTTCCATGTAAGATTTTGTGTTCTATTGTGTATGGTTATTGATGTGTTCATGCTTCATTTTTTTACATTCATGTTGATGCTTAATAAGGGTTTGAAAATTAATGAGGGTTTGAAGGTTTTAATGTACAACTAATTCACCCTTTAGTTTTCCTATGTGTCTAACAATTGGTATCAAAGCTGAGGTTCCTTAGAATAAGTTTAACTACTTGAAGTAGATCTAGATGGCACACAAGAATGGTGTTAAAGATCCTATATTCGATGGAACAAATTATTCTTTCTAGAAAGAAAGGATGAAAGCCTTTCTTGTCTTATTAGGGTTAGGTGTATGGAAGTCAATTGAAGATGGATATACTATACCTACTACTACTCTGACAAGTGAAGATGATATCAATTATTATGAGAATAATATAGCAAAGAAAGGAATTATGTCTTGAGTGGGATTTTTTATTCAAAACTTTTGAAGGTGATAAGCCACAAAATAACTAAAGAGGTCTAGGAAACATTGAAAAGTATTTATGAAGGAGATGCTAAGGTCAAGCAAGCAAAGATGCAGAATTTCAAAGCTAAATTTGAAACCCTAAGGATGTCATAAGATTAATATATTGTAGGCTACATGCTCCAGGTGGATGAAATTGCCAATTCCATCAATGGTGTTGGTGGAAAACTAGAGGAAAGTGAAGTTATGAAAAAGGTATTGAGAACTCTTCATAAATATTATACTGCTAAATTTGTTGCTATTGAGGAAGCTCATAATTTGGACCAATATTCTAGAGATCAGATGTTTGGTGCTTTAACTACTTTTGAATTAAGAGAGTTTGATAAAGATGCTCCAAAAAAAGAATAATTTTAAAGTTGGCAAGAAGAATGATGAATCTGATCTATATGATCTTGATGAGGTGGAAGAAAATTTTGTGAGAATATTCAAAAAGGGCATTGGAAAATATAGAGGTAAGTTACCCTTCAAGTGCTCCAATTATGGAAAGATAGGTCATTATGCTTCTAAATGTCAAATAAAATTTTCAAATGATAAACATAAAATCATAAAGGTAAATATTTTAGGAAGAGTTATTATGTTAAAGAAGATAGTGGTGTATTTGATGTTAAGGAATTGGACTATCTAGATGATGGAAGTGATGAATGATTAATCATGGTTTTGAATTTTGGAACTAATTCTACTAACCCTGAAAGATGTGTGAAGGAAACTACTCTATAAATAGGTCATAGTATTGAAGGAACTATGTCAACTACATTTCATGTAAGAGATGGGAGAAACTACTATATAATTGATAGTGGATGCTCAAATCATATGGCAGGTGATAAGAGTAAGTTTGTTAAACTTGATAAATATGATGGTGGTTTTGTTAAGTTTGGTGACTACACATCTGTTAATATCCATGGAAAATTTTCAATTAGTTTTGATGGAAAGCATAATATAGGTGATGTTCTTTATGTCAAGGGTCTTCAGCATAATATTTGAAGTGTAGGAAAAAAATTTAGTGGACGTTACAATCTAGTGTTTCAGGATGATGGTTGTGAAATCAGAAAAGTAAGCTCTAAAACTTTGGTTATTGTAGGAATAAGGATAGAAGGTAATGTTTATCAAATCAAAGGTTCTAGTGGTAATTTTTTTATGTCACTCAATTAAAGTTGGCTATGGCATAAAAGAGTGTTTCATATGAATTTTTATAGCCTAGTGAAGATAAGCTCTACTCATGTTGTGATAGACATGCCAAGAATTACAAAGCCTATCAATGCAATTTGTAAAGAGTTTTAGGTTGGAAAGAAAACAAAGAAGAGGTTCAAAACTAAAGAATACTCTACCACAAGACCTTTGGATTTGGTGCATATAGACCTGTGTGGAACTATAAGAACATGAGGCTCTCACAAGAAGCTCTCAAGCTGACAAGTATTTTATATTGTTAATAGATGATTACTCTAAAATGACATGGGTGACCTTTTTCAAAGAAAAATAAAAATCTCTAGATAATTTTAAAGAATTTAGATCTATGGTTGAGAATGAAATGGATTTGAAAATCAAGTTTTTAATTTTTTACAGAGGTGGTGAGTTCACCTCCAATGAGTTTAACATATTTTTTGAAGATCATGGGATAAAAGGGAATTTATCAACTCATAAGAATCTTAAACAAAATGGAGTTGTGGAGAGGAAGAATAGGACAATTCAAGAGGTTGCAAGAACCATGTTGAAGGAAGAAAAGTATTAGATGTCTACTAGAGAGAAGAAATTCATACCATGGTCTATATTCTTAACAGAGGTCAAGCAAGTGTGAACAATTTCAAGAATCCCTATGAGCTATGGGATGGAGAAACTCTTACTATGAAATACTTTAGAGTGTTTCAAAGTAAATTTTATATCAGGAGAGAGGAAGAAAACTTGAGAAAGTACATATCAAAATTAGATGAAGGAAACTTCCTTGGATATTCTACAAAGAGCAAGGCATATAGGTGTTACAATAGAAGGTTAAAGAATATGGTTGAAAGGGAAAGTGTCAAAGTGGATGAAGAATCACATCATAGCTTATTTTTTATAGAAGGATATGAATCTAATGAATCCCCTTTCAAATAAGAAGAGAAACAAAAAAAGATGTTAGTGGAAGAGGAAGATTCTCTAGAAAAGAATCCTAAGACTCTTAAGTATGTGCAGAAGAATCATTCTAAGGATCAAATAATTGGAGATAAAAGAAAAGGTGTGCTGAAAAGAAGAAAATATAAAATGGAAGAAGAATAGGTAAAATTTTGTTTACTTTTTGGGATAGAACCTAAAATAGTCACTAAAGCATGCAGGATGAAAGTTGGATCAAAGCTATGGAAGAAGAGTTGAAGTATATTGAGAAGAATCAGACATGATAACTGGTCCCAAGACCAAAAAACAAGAATGTGATAGGAACTACAAAGGTTTTCAGGAACAAATTAAATGAGAATGGAGAAGTTATCAAAAAAAGGCTAGGTTTGTGCAAAAAGGCTTCTCACAAGTGGAAGGAATAAACTTTTGAAGAGAATTTTTCTCTTGTAGCAAGAATGGAGTCTCTTAGAATGTTTTTGGCTTTTGTATCACATAAATACTTCAAGGTATATTAGATGGATGTAAAGTTTGCATTCTTGAATGGTGAATTAGAAGAAGAGGTATAGATTGAACAACAGGAAGGTTTTTAGTTATCAAAAGATATTGATATGGTCTATAAGTTGAAAAGGGTATTGTATTAACTCAAACTAGCTCCTAGAGCTTGGTATCCAAGATTGGACAGGTACTTATTATACCAAGGATTCAAAAATGGTATTGTAGATAGCTATCTTTATTTCAAAGTTGAGAGAGATCAAATGTTGATTGTGGTTGTGTTACATTGATGACATAATCTTTGGAGTAAATGAGGAAATATGTAAGAAGTTTGCAAAGGAGATGAAAAATGAGTTTGAAATGTTAGTGTTTGGGGAGATAACTTTCTTTCTTGGGCTACGAATTAGTCAATAAAAAAAGGTATCTTAATTGCACAATCAATTTGTACTCACATAGTTATTGGTTGTAAGTTGAGAAAAAATGATAGATCTCTTAAGACATACCAGACCAACTATAGATCCATGATTGGTGCATTATTATATCTAACTGCTACTAGATCAGATATCATGCATGCAATATTTCTTGTGGCAAGATTTCAAGATCCTAGAGAATCACATGTGGCAGCAGTAAAAAGGATATTCAAATACTTGAAGAGAACTATGTACTATGGTCTATGGTAATCTAAGGATACTAATTTCTCTTTGAGTGCTGATACAGATGTAGATTTGGAAGGCTATGCAGATGAAAAAATAATTACAAGTGGAGGTGCTTTCTTTCTTGAAAATAGATTAGTTTCTTGGTTGAGTAAGAAACAAGATTCAGTATCATTATCTACTGCAAAGGTAGAATATATTGCAGCAATATCTTGTTGCACACAGGTGTTGTGGATGAGGTAGAAATTAAAAGATATCAAAGTATCATATGATGAATCTATTCCTATCTTGTGTGATATAAACCTTAAACAACAACATAAACATTCCACTTTCTTTTTTTAACCCTTGTTTGGGACTTGAGTGCCATTGGGCATCCCTGTTCTGCTACAGGTGTCTCAAGAAACATTTTCACATATTTCTATCTCTATACTTTCATTCTATTTTTGCTAGTAAATATTTGTTTTGAAATTTTGAAATAATTTTATTGCATGTTTAAGAAAATTATCACTTTTCTTAGATTATTGAAAATTTTGAAAGAATTTTACTTTTTAGTACTTGAAATTTTAAGATCTATAGAATAATTGTTTGCATTGTTTGAATCATTTCATAAGGTGGGTAGATTAGTTTTTATTTTACAAACATTCAAAACCCTAGATTGTTACAACACAAAGAAAAAATTGAAAACTCACAAAACAACAATAGAATCAATCCTAAACCTAGGTTTTCAAATAGTTACATAGTTAGTATCTCTTACTAAATCTTTTGAAACTGAAACTTTTTTAAAATCCCTACCATGACCCAAAAACCCTTGGGTGTCCTAGTCCTCCAAAAATAACTTCAAAACTCAAAAATAGATTGATATTCATTGTTAGTTTGTAGGTCTACAATTTGGTTTCTAGATCTATAGTAGGTCTACAAATGTATTTTTAACCCTAGTTAACTTAACCTTGCATTGGAAATTAATGATTAATCTTGGAGAAATAATAATCATCTGATCATTTAAGATATCTTTTTACAAGTGCATAGCATACCTATCAAGCCCTTTATTTGTGATGACTTTGACATGTTAGATAAAGCCATTGAGGACTTCATCTCACCAAGAGCATCCACTAAGGCTTGCTACATTACCAAACAAAAAAGAACAATCAATCTAATCACATATCAACTTATCATTTACCCACCCTCACAAAAACCTCAAGTCCAAATCAAACTTGTTCTTATTGTTGAGATGAACAAGATAATTGAGAGGGGGGGTGAATCAATTGTATCAAATAACTTTACTTCTAACCTTAATCAATTCCACTTTAATCTATTTTGTTATTAAGTGTAAACATGAAATGAAAATAACAGAAAGAAAACACTAGAGACACCAGATTTACATGGAAAACCCAATGAGGGGAAAACCATGGTGAGGATTAGCTCACAATATAGTAATAATGCAATATCAGATAGAAAGTATTACTTCTTGAGGGCTCACTGCTGCTCACTACCAACAAAGGACTCACTATCCAAAAGGAGGCTCACTGCCTACAAAAAAAAGAAAAGATAAATGAAGATCCACCACAAAGGTTCCACACATTCACAACTTGATTAGAAGATTTTAGACACCATCAACTCACGGCTTTCAGGAATCTAGCACATTAAAGTATTGTTGCCTTAGTTCACTCTTACAAATCTTCTTTTCGCACATGTTCACGTACCTCACTTTCTTTCTTGATTCGTGGATGGATGGATATTGAATTCTCAACAACTCTATTTTCTTTTATACCATATTCAACCTTAGAAACATTCTCCAAGGTGGACTATACAATTTCAATTTAAAAATTCAAATTAGGACAGCTACTCAACATTCCCACAGTGGATAATAATGAGAGAGGACCAATTATATATTTAATTTAGGACCTAAACAACATCTTGGATCAGTCACACTTCCTCAATTCGATGCAAAATCTTAATGTAATGTGTAGACACCAGGTTATCCAAACCTAATGAAAACACCAATGATCTTTGAAGTACACGCATCTCCAGCAAGATGATCATACATGGGTCACTCAACACACTTCACCATACATTTTACCATCTCTGAGAATACTTTAGGTACATCTGTAGCAACTACAACAAGTTTCGTTCATAGAAAACTCTTCAAAAATCTAATCGAACAAACTATTAACACACAAGAGCTCTGGAGCAGGTCTTCTAGAGTGCCAAATCACAAGCACATTTGTTAGAACATAGAAACCATCAAGAAGAATCATTTCCCATATCCGCAAGATCTGAAACCAAAAACCATAAGACTATGGAGTGAAGATATTTCTCCCTTTCCATAAATAAATAGTTTTTCCAAACCCATTCACATACCGGTGAACATATCATGCACTCTTCATCGAACCAGAAGCTAAAACTTGAGATATATTATCCATTGAAGCTCATGAACATAACTTCAAATCCACATAGTCATAGGATCAACATAGAAGAAATGTAGATCACAATACTAGAGCACACTCAAAACACACACTTCAACACTTCCTTCATTTTTTCTCGAATTTTCTCAAAAGCACTTGGAAAAAACACAACTACAACTTCATAAATATAGCTCCATGTACTCTAAGCACTTCTACAGTATCTCAACTATACAAGAACCATCTGCAATCAATCTGAACTATGTTGACATCAATGACAACATTAATGACAACACCACCAAACACATCCATACTCGCAAAAATCTCCCCCTTTGTCATTGATGGAAACACATGATGTCAAAAACCATCAAATACAACATAGAATACACAACCTTCAGAGATGACAGCCTGCGCAAGCATAAAATTTTCACCTGACTTTCTCTCCCCCTTTGAAATCAATGGAATCACTTCCCCTTAGGAGTGCACCCACATCACATTCTCCAATGATGCACTTCTCTACTCCCCTTGAGGAGTAGACCTCATTCATCAGTCCAGATCATAGAGTCTATTAATCCACTAGATTGATGCACCTCCATGTACATTTAGTTCAAAGAAGGAGGGGCAGTAACCCCTAACTTCCCCCTGAGATGATCAAAGGTATCCTTCAGAAGGGCCTTAGTGAATATGTCAACAATTTGTTCCTTGGTAGGTACATATTCAAGTCTAACTTCATTCTGTAATACCTTCTCCCTCAAGAAGTGATACTTGATAGATATGTGCTTTGTCCTAGAATGCATCATTGGATTCTTCAAAAAATTTATAGCATTTGTATTATCACATAATATAGAGATAGGTTCATCACTAACCACACCAATGACTTTCAAGGTTTTCTTCATCCAAAGTACATGTGTACAATAGGATGTTGCTGCAATATACTTTGCTTCTATAGTGGATAAAGAAACTGAATCATGTTTCTTACTCAACCATGAGACTAATCTTCCTCCAAGGAATAATGCACTGTCACTTGTACTCTTCTTATCATCTACACAACTAGCCCAATCTACATTAGTGTAGGAATTTAATGTGAAATCATTATCCTTCAGATACCATAGCCCAAAATTTGGAGTTCCCTTAAGATATTTGAATATCCTCTTCATAGCTATAACATGTGCTTCCTTAGGTTCTGCTTGAAATCTTTCCACTAAACATACTGCATGCATGATATCTAGTCTAGTAGCAATAAGATACAACAGTTCACCAATCATAGATATGTATGTGTTCTGATCAACTTTATTAGATTCATCATCCTTACTTAGCTTACATCCGGTTAACATAGGAGTACAAACTGGTTTGGAGTCATTCTGGTGCAAGAGCACCGAATAGGTCACCATAGGAAGGTTGTCTAGAAGGTTAGGTTTGGCCAATTTGTCTAGGCCAATTTATCTCCCTATTCACATTCCTTGATGTTTTTTCCTTAGTGGAATTTTTGATCAGGTGTTGAGTTGATAAAGGTCATCTTGACCATTGAATAGCTTTGAGGTTTTGGCTACAAGGAAGGCTTAAGACCTTTTTAGACCTTTTTAGGTGTTAGTTTTTTTCAAAATTTTGAAAATAAGGCTTAATGGAAGCTACAAGTGGCCAAGGAGTATTTAAGACCGAGCTTAACTAATTTTGAGACCCTATTTGATGGTGCTCTTGAGATGATACCGAGGTTGGAAGCATTTTGCATTGTTTTAGAATTTTCAATTCAAGAGAAACAGTGGCATTTTTAGTGTGAACTTCTAGTTTTGTGTCAAAGTAGAGCTTTAATGGATTGAGTTTAATATTGTAGTGTGTGTAGGATGTAGTGTACTTGTTGGTTAAGCACTGTGTGCAGTAATTTAGATTCTTAGTTCAGTTTCTAGCACTGTTTTAGATAGTTTGTTTCCTTTCATTTGCTGATCTGACAAATTGTTAGAAGAAAATGGAGGGTTAGATCACATTCCCATTGTACATATTGTATGGCCCTTTGGGAATTGTGACTAGACTCCATGGGTGTATATATATTAGGGTTAAGAGTCCTTAAAATCATTGGAATCACTGTGGAAGTCTTCTTCTAAGCAAGCCAGGAAGTGTCTGGCTAGGGAAGACAAGAAGTGTAGAGCACTTGATTTGCAGGGGTGTCCATTTCCTAAAAAATCATGGTGTGGAGAGGGTAGGTATGAGCCTTTCCAAGGCATATAATGGAGGAGAAAGATCCATCAATCCATCTAGTGAAAGGAACCTCTAACAGTTGCTGCATGATCAAAAAAGGGCTTAAAAAGGCCTAATTTTCCAAATTGAGGGTTAAGCCTGTGTACGGACACTTGAGGGTTAAGACCTCTAGAATCTTTGAGGGATGGGCATAAGGACCAGGAACCCCAAGGAAAGATTATGTGTTCTTTGGGAAACTTTGGAGAACTAACTTGTTTTCTCAGAGAAGGAGGCCTAATTGGGGCTCCTAGGGCTAGTAGCCTTTTTAACCCTAAATGAAGGTTTGGTGGAAGCGATAAGAAGATCGAGTTAGGTGGACCCTTAAGAGCCATAATGGGATGGAATGAACCTATTAGAAACACCTCCACACCCCTGCAAAGCTAAGTTCTATTTTTGGAGTATGTTAGCCTTTAGGGTGGATTAAGGGCTAAGGAAGAGTTGTAAACATTGCACCAAGGTTGACTTTGTAGGTAGAGTTGTGATGGTAGTTGGGTTGGCAAGGAGAACCAGGGGAACCTAAACAAGAAGAAGGTCCTATAGGTTAAGGTGGTGAAGTAAGACACCAAGGAGGTCTTCCAGGTAAGACCTAGAGCAGGAATCAGTTATTGATTCCTCCAACCTCCCTATCACATTCATTATAAACTTCTTCAATAATTCCTTAACATACTTGAATTTTGAAATGAATATCCTTTTTGTTAGTTTGATTTACTTGAAATCGAAGGAAAAAGTTCAATTAACCAATCATAGACATTTCAAATTCGTTTTGCATCTCTTCTACGAATTTCTTGCACATACCTTCATTTTCACCAAAGATAATGTCATCAACATATACCATAACTATCAACATTTTTTTTTCTCAACCTTGAAGTAAAGATTGTTGTCTGCAAACCCTTTGTTGAATCATTGATTTGTCAAGTATCTATCCAACCTTGCATACCAAGCTCTAGGAGCTTGTTTAAGTCCATATAGTGCCTTCTTTAAGTTGAAAACCATGTCTAGTTTGTCTGATAGCTGAAAACCTTCTGGTTTCTCCATATATACTTCTTCTTCTAGTTCTCCATTCAGAAATGCAGACTTGACATCCATCTAATACATTTTGAATTCTTTATGAGCTAAAAATTCCAGGAACATCTGAATGGCCTCCATTCTTGCTACTGGTGCAAAATTTTCTTTGAAATCTATTCCTTTAACCTATGAATATCCTTTACATACAAGTCTTGCTTTATTCCTTACCACTTCACCATCTTCATTCACCTTGCTTCTGAATACCCATTTTGAACCAATTACATTCTTATTTGAATGTCTAGGAACTAGTTCCCATGTTTCATTCTTCTCTATCTGTTGTAGTTCCTATTTTATTGCTTTAACCCAGCTTTCATCATTACATGCTTCACTTAAATTCTTAGGTTCTATCTTAGAAAGTAAACACAAGTTTACCTCAACCACTTTACTTCTTTTCTTCACACCTTCACTCATGTATCTAATTATCTGTTCCTTCGTGTGATTTCTCTATATATATTTAGCAATATTATGTGTAGGTTATGGAATCTCCTCTTCATCACTTTGTTTTTTTCTTCCTTTTCTTCTTCTTGTACTTTTCCACAAATAGGATCATCAAGTTTAACTTTTTTTATTTCTGCTGGTCTATACATAGCTTCATCAGCTTTCACATTAGCACTTTCAATTATTTTCCTCAATCTTTTATTAAAGCATCTATATGCCTTGTTGTTGTTTGAATATCGAAGAAAAATTCCTTCATCACATCTAGCATAAAAATTTCCAATATTTTCATCATCTATTTTAATGTAACATCTACTTCCAAATACTTTAAAGTATTTAATAGTAGGAATCTTACTAGTCCATAACTCATAAGGATTCTTAGTGATGTTACCTCTGATCTGAACTCTGTTAAGAATGTAAATAGTAGTTTAGATTGCTTCTCTCCAATACACATCTAGATCATTTGCTTCTTTCATCATAATTCTGGCAGCCTCTTGAACAGTATGGTTCTTTCTTTCCACAACTCCATTCTGCTGAGGGGTTCTAGGAGTAGAATAATGTCTCTTTATGCCATGTTCTTCACAGAATGCATTAAACTCACCAGAAGTAAATTCTCCACCTCTATCAGACCTTAACCATTTGATTTTCAAGTTTGCCTCATTCTCTACTCTTTCCTTGAATACCTTAAATCTATCAAGATCCTGAGCTTTCTCTCTAAGAAAAGTAACCCATGTCATCCTAGAGTAATCATCAATCAAGAGCATAAAGTACCTATCACCATTAAGGCTTCTTGTTCTTGTAAGGCCATAGAGGTCTGTATGAATTAATTCCAACATTAAGATAGATGATTCTTCCTTTCCTTTAAAACTGCTTCTTGTTTGTTTTCCCAACTGACAACTTCTGTTAATTGAATTTGAAGGCTTTGTGATTCTGACAACTTCCTCAAAATTGATCTTGATCAAATTGTCAAAATTCACATGTCCCATCCTCCAATGCCAGTGCCAACTTTCATTAATCTGAAAAATAAAACACTGACCATCACCACCCTTAAGCTGGTAGATATTTCCATGAGTTCTTTTTCTAGCTGCTACCACAGTTTCAAATCCTTTTCTAATCTCATAGGTGTTATCCTAAAACATAAGCTTAAAAAATTTGCTACACATTTTTCCAACACTTAATATATTATGCCTTAAACCCTTAACATAATAGACATCATCAGTACTATGTTTACCATCAAAACTAATAATTCCTTTACCAACAATCTTAGCACTAGATTCATCTCCAAAAATAACTATTCCTCCATCATATTTCTCAAGTTTAGCAAACTTACTTTTATCTCCAGTCATATGATTTGAACACCCACTATCAACTAACCAAAAGTCTTCATCATGTCTAGCATGAAAAGTAGTCACCAGAGTACCTTCTGTCTCATCCTTCTTGCTCTCCGGACCAGATTCCCTTGCACATCTTCCATGGTTAGTAGATATAGCTTTATTTTCTAGGGCTATAAATAAAATTTCATCTTTATCTTTTTCAAAGTCAGATTCACCATCAAAAATTCCTACATCTTATTTGACATAATACAATTTCTTGGACTTCCTATTCTTCTTGTCTTTTTTATTATTGTTATTAATCCTTGGTCTTCTTGTGTGTGGCTCTATTAGGACATCTTGATGCATAATGACCAATATTTCCACAACTAAAACACTTAAAGGGAAACTTACCTTTGTATTTACCAATACCTTTCTTCAATCTCCTTGTGAATTTTTCTTCCAAGTCTTATGAATCATCATCATTCGAGTCATCTCCTATATTCATTTCTTTAAAGGATATTTCAGTTTTTTCCTTATCTCTTGCAAATTTTCTCATCTCAAATGTAGTCAAGACACCAAATAGGTGCTCCTTAGTAAATGTCTTTGGATCATATGATTCTTCAATAGTAAAGACTTTGTCACTGTAATTATCTAATAGGGTCATCAAGATCTTCTCAATTATATCTTCATCTGACATGGTACCACATTTATTCTTAATTTCAGTTTCTATAAGTTCAACTCTCTAATAGTAGCTTGCAATATCTTCTCCTTCTTCCATTCTCTGGTTCTCAAATTTTTTCTTAGCAGTTATTTTCCTTGACAACTTTACTCTATCATTTCCTTCATAAATGTCTTTCAATGTTTCCCATACTTCATGAGAAATTCCTAAAGAAATTACTTTTGTCCTTTCATTTTTAGATAGAGCACTAAAGATAACATACCTTACCTTTTTATTCTCCTCATAAGCTACAATCTCATCAGCAGAGGAAGGACTAGCGGCTAGTATCACATACTTTGTCTCCATAGCCTTCTAGGTCTTGAAACCAAGTGAAACCAAATAGCCTCTCATTTGTTCTTTCCAGTCACTATAATCAGCTCCATCAAAGATAGGGATATACAACTTGTGTGCCATTTGATCTACCTCAAGTGGTTAAGCTTTACACCGAGGAACCAGATCTCTGATACCAATTGTTGAGATGCACAAGACAACTGAGAGAGGGGGTGAATCAGTTGTATCAAATCACTTTACTTCTAACCTTAATCAATTACACTTTAATCCAGTCTGTTATTAAGTGTAAACATGAAATTCAAATAATAGAAAGTAAACACCAGAGACACTATATTTAGGTGGAAAACCCAATGTGGGAAAAACAATGGTGAGGATTAGCTCATAATATAGTGATAATGCAATACCAGATACAAAGGCTCACTACCAGAGGGCTCACTACCCAGAGGGATCACTTCCCAGATACAAAAGCCCACTGCCAACAAAAGACTCACTATCCAGAAGGAGGCTCACTACCTACAAAAAAAATAAAATATAAATGAAGATCCACCACAAAGGTTCCACACATTCGAAACTTGATTAGAAGATTGTAGACACCATCAGCTCACTGCTTTTAGGAATCTAACACATTAAATTATTGTTTCCTTAAATCGCTCTTGCATACTCTTCTTTTTGCACGTATTCACATACCTCACTTTCTTTCTCAATTCATGTATGTATGGATATAAAATTTGCAACAACTTGATTTTCTTTTATACCATCTTCAACCTTAGAAACATTCTCCAAGGTCGGCTATACAATTTCAATTTACAAATTCAAATTAGGTCAGCTACTCAACATTCCTACGGTGGATAAGAATGAGAGAGGACCAATTACATATTTAATTTAGGACCCAAACAACATCTTGGATCAATCACATGCTTCCTTAATTCGATGCAAAATATTAATGTAACATGTAGACACCAGGTCAACCAAACCTAATGAAAACACCAATGATATTTGAATTACACGCATCTCTAGCAAGATGATCACATGTGGGTCACTCAACACACTTCACCAGACATTTTACAATCTCTGAGAATACTTCAAGTACATCTGCAAAAACTACAACAAGTTTTGTCCATATAAAACTCTTCAACAGTCCAAACAGACCAACTAGCAACACATAGGAGATCTGGAGTAGGTCTTCCAGAGTGCCAAATCACAAGCATGTTTGTCAAAACATAGAAACCATCAAGAAGAATCATTTCCCAGATCTGCAAGATCTAAAACCGAAAACCACAAGATTGTGGAGCCAAGATCATTTCTCCCAGTCCACAAACAAATAGTTATGCCAAACTCATTCACATACCGATGAACATATCTTTCACTCTCCATCAAACTAGAAGCTAAAACTCGAGATATATTATCCATTGAAGCTCATGAACATAACTATAAATCCAAACAGGCATAGGATTAACATAGAAGAAATGTAGAGCACAATACCAGAGCACACTCAGAACACACACTTCAACACTGCCTTCATTATTTCCAAAATCTTCTCAAAATCACTTGGTAAAAACACAACTACAACTTCATAAATATAG
Source organism: Sequoiadendron giganteum (assembly GCA_007115665.2). NCBI lineage: Eukaryota > Viridiplantae > Streptophyta > Pinopsida > Cupressales > Cupressaceae > Sequoiadendron > Sequoiadendron giganteum. The sequence continues at coordinate 101,733,459 of CM021107.1, read as the reverse complement.
CTCCATGTACTCTAAGAACTTCTACAATATCTCAACTATACAAGTACCATTTTCAATCAATCTAAACTATGTTGACATCAATGACAACATTAATGACAACACCAGCAAACACATCCATACTTGCAACACTTATCATAGAACCACCTCACAACTAGGCCATATCTTAAACTTCGTAAAGCAACTCAGTAGTAGTCATCTATTGTAGCAACCAAGTTACCACACAATTTCTCATACACATAACACAAGGAACAATAGGAAAATGATAAAAATGCAAACAATTCCCATATCAATACTGCTTCCACAACCTATTTTTCCTAGTGCACCTCGCTTACCTCAACATAGTGGAAAGGAGTATGATCTTGTTGAGAAATGTTGTAAAACTCTTGCTAATATTTCTTTGTGGGATTTTATTCAAACATCACCTACTTACCATGGGATTCTTCAAAAATATTTACAACAAGTTGTGGTCTGCCCTAGTGCACAACCAAATGATGTAGCATCCCTAATTCAGGGTATGAACTTGGTAAATCTTGATATTTTTTCTAATCAAAGTGAACTACCTCCTATGGAAACATATAAACAAAATGATATTTTAATGATATTGGTTGCTATTAAAAAAAATTGCATTAGGTGCATCCTTGTTGATAATGGTTCATACATTAATGTTTGTAGTGTAAGTATTTTGGATAAAATTGGAGTGGACAAGACTAAAATTCAACCATATTCTTTATCCATTTGTGGTTCTGATAATGGAGGAAAGCAACCGCTTGGGGTGATAAAATTTCTTGTCAAAGTTGGATTCATTACTTTATAAACTCCTATTCATGTCATGCCCTGAGATCTTTCATATAATCTTCTCTTGGGTAGACAATGGATTCATGAAATGAATTCAGTTCCTTCAACTCTTCACGGTCTACTAAAATACACTTATAACAACAAGGTTGAGATGATAAAATTTGATCCAAAATATGAAAATTGTTTAAAAATTGAAAAGGGAGTGAAAATTCCTTTGAGAAAATTGATACCAACATCAAAAGTGGAACCCTTGAAAAAAGAAGAAAAATTTCATTATCTTTTACTAGAGATAAAGTTGTTGGATGACAATTGGGGCTCATTAGATTTTGTACCTACATTCATGGGGGAATACAAGATTATAGAAAAAATGAAGGAAAAAGAGAAAGTACGGTGGAATCAACATAATATGATATTAAAATATCCAAGACACAAGAGTTCACAACTTCAAGTAGTGAGGAGAACACGAATTACACATCTACCTATGATGAAAGTGATTATGAAAAACCACCTTCCTCAAAAGAAATGGAAAAAATTTGTGGAAGAGGGTACCAACTCTTGAAACAATTTGGCTATAATGGAAAAGGATGTGGAGTGAAAGAAAAAGGTATTCATGTTCCTATAGAGTCTAACATACAAGAAACAACAAGAGGTTTGGAGTACTTCCCTTCAAAGATAATGAAAGAATCTAAATGGCCTTCACTTAACGTCAATTTTATCATGCAAGATTCTCCTAAGATAACTTTAAACTTGGTACACCCTAGAATGATAGATACCACAAGTAATGATATGTCAATGGAAACTTTTTAAAATTATGAACCTCTAACATAATTTTTGGGATTCAATGATACTTTACCAAGTCACCATCATAATAATAGATATAGCTATTGTTTAAATGCTAAGGGATACTTCAGTGAAGAAGCTCAATCATGTGATGATGAAAAAATTCTTGATGTTCCAAATCAAAATGGATTACTTGTGGGAGAAACCATAAATATACCAATGGATCCATCTAATGAGAAGAAGGTAATTCAAATTGGGAAGTGTCTTGATGATGATGAACAAGAAGATCATGCAACTTTATTACATGACTTTCCTGAGATTTTTTCTTGGAATTATTCAAATATGTCAGGTATTGACCCTAAGATAGTTACACACAACATTGTTATTGAAAAATATGTTAAACCTGTAAGACAAAAGATATGTACATGAATCCCAAGATAGCTTTGTTGGTTAAGGCTGAAATGGAAAAACTCTTACAAGTTGGTTTCATCTATCCAATTGATTATTCACCTTGGATTTCTAATATTATGGTAGTACCAAAACCTCATAATCACATTAGGATGTGTACAAAATTTAGTGATCTTAATAAAGCATCTTTAAAGGAAGATTCCCCCTTCCTAATATTGACATGATAGTGGATTCAACTATGGGACATGCATTATTATTATTTATGGATGGATTTTCAAGATACAATAATATTTTCGTCAACCCTCAAGATCAATATAAGGTAGCTTTCAGTACACCTTGGGGGAAATTATGTTGGATTGTTATGCATTTTGGATTAAAAATGATGGAGAAACATATCAAAGAGATATGACATTAATATTCCATGATTTCAAACGTGTCATTTTAGAAGATAACATTGATGATATTTTGGCTAAGTCTATAACATGTCAAGATCATGTCAAAATCATCTGAAAAATATTTGAAAGAATTCATAAGTATAACATGAGGATAAGCCTAAATAAATGCATCTTTGGTGTGGATAGTGGAAAAGTGTTGGGTTTTATAGTGTCACATAGAGGCATTGAGGTGGAAATAAATAATATTGATGCCATAATAAACATTCCACCTAAGAACATTTCACAATTGTGTATCTTACAAGGAAAGCTTCAGGCTATTCATCATTTTGTTGCATCATCGATGGATCAAACTCTTCCCTTTACCCAACTCCTTAAGAAAGAATCATAATTTGAATGGACTGAGGATTATCAAAAACGTTTTGAGAACTTGAATCAACACCTAGCTAATCATCCCATCTTGCAACCATCCATATAAGGAAAACCTTTTATCCTTTACATATCAGCACCAACCCATTCTCTTGTTGCATTATTGGCTCAACAAGATGAGAATGGCAAGGAGCACCTTGTTTACTACATTAGTCAAACATTGATTGATTATGAAACTTAGTAACCAACTATAGAAAAACATTTTTTCTCTCATCTTGGCTACCAAAAATTGAGACATTATTTTTTAAACACATAAGTGCATGTCATTACAAAATTTGATCCTTTAAAACATCTCTTTGCTAAAAATTATTTTTCTATATGCTTAGCTAAGTGGGTTATGTTGTTAACTGAGTTTGATCTTAAGCTTGTTCCTCAAAAACAAACCAAGGGTCAAGAATTGATTGACAATTTAGCTAAGCCTCCCTCACCTTTAGCATTACCAAATTTTTACAAATTCCCTAATGAAAATGTCTTGAAATGAAACATGGTAATTATATTTTGATGCTTCTAAGTGACAAACTAGCTCTAGAGCAAGGGTTATATTAATATCACATTTGAGAATGCCAATTCCCTTAGCTTATCATCTAAATTTCCTATGTACAAACAACACTATAGAGTATGAGGCCCTTATTATTTGGATATGTGTGGCCTTGTCTTTAGGTGTTCAACATATTCGTATATTTGATGATTCTCAATTAATAATTGAACAAATCAATGGGTCTTATCAATCAAAACATGATAAGTTATCACAATATAAGGACCTCATGATAAAATTTCTATAGTATTTTGAATCATACACTCTTGACAGTGTACCATGAAAGGATAATCAATATGGAAATGCGACTTCCCTTGTTTCTCTCAAGGATTCTTCCGAATACTTCACATTCATTATCCACACTCTCAAAAAACCATCAATAGATGAAAAGATGAAGGAAACATTAGTTTCCAATATTGAAGCTTCTAGTGAATGGTATAAGCCAATATCCAATTATCTCAAAGAAGGTACCTTTCCTAAACCAACTACCAAGAACACTAGAGCCCATATTTGAAAACTTGTAGCTTAATACATAATCCTAGTGGATGTGTTATATAATTAGTCATTCGATGGTCTCCTTCTTAGATTCCTTAAGAAATTTTAAATCCCTATAACCCTTGAGGAAGCTCATGTGCGTGCTTGTGGGGGGAATTTTAGAGGAAGATTGTTAGCTCAAAAGTTAATCCGTATAGGATATTATTGGTGAAACATGTAACAAGATTGTTATGATCATGCTAAGAAGCATCATAAATGTCGAGAGAATAACAATTTGATTCATTCTCTTTCTTCTAATATTTTTTCTCAAGTTCCTATTTGTCCATTTTCACTATGGGGTTTGGATCTTATTGGGAATATTTCTCCCCCTTCCTCTTTAAGAAATACATTTCTAATCATTTCTATAAATTATTTCATGAAATAGATAGAGGCCATTCCTCTAAATTTCATGACTACTGATGCAATCTATCATTTCATCATAGAGAACATTATTGTGTGATTTGGTCTTCCTTCCAATTTAGTGTTAGATAATGGGACACCATTTAAGAACAATTAAGTAAAATATATATATATATATTTTACATCCAACATCACTTTTCTACACCTTATTACCCACAATCTAATGGTCAAGAAAAATCAATGAGCAAAATACTTGAATAAATCTTACATTTAATAATTAGTAAACATAACAAGGATTGGAATACTCAACTCTCTTATTTATTGTGTGTTGAATATGAAGGTAAAATTGTAGCTTAAAACTTGTAAAAATATGTGATTGTAGATCTAATCAAGTATTATTTGTCACAATTCTTTGTGTATGATTAATCTATTTAGATCAATTTTTTGTAAATGATTATTCTATTTAGATCAATTTTATCAATTGTAGAAATAGATATAAGATTGTAGAAGAATGAGACAAGATATAAGTGACATAGCATATATGTGGAGAAACCTTTTTGGGAAAAAACTCCATCAGAATCAATAGTGTGTGTATTATTTAACCTTAGAACAAGATTACAATAACACTATATCAATCCTTAATTGATATGCTTCCTTTGCTTCAACAATCCTTCTTCGCAACCTACAATAAACTCACATAAAACTCTCATACACTTGCTGCAATAAATAAATAATTATGAGCATGTAAAACTCATAAGAGTTATCAATTACAAGAGCATAAAGCTCCTCTCAAAAACCTATGCCTAGATTTGGCAAGTAGAGTTTCACCATGCAAAAAAAATTCAAACCAAAGTCTTCCTGAATTTAGGCACCCCAAACCAAACACTTAACTGAACTTTGGTCACGAAGATATCTTGCAAGCTTCACCTCAAATTTGGTTCCCAAGAATGGGTCTACTTAGCTGAACCTTGTAAATATCTTTTCATGCAAAAGGTGTTAACTGAAAGATGCCAACTTGGGTGCCCAAGGTGGACCCAAGCCAATCTTAGTTAACTAAAACATATATCTCCATCAATTCATGTAATCAACATGCATGATTGATCATCCCCACATAACTGAAATTATCCACCTATTATCTATCATGCAACTGAAGTCATTAGTCATGCAACTCAATTCAACTAACATGCAACTCAAGTCAACGAGCTTGCAACTCAAAATAACTACATGCAACTCAAGTCAACTAGTATGTAAATCAAGTCAACTAGAATGCAACTCAAAATATCTACATGCAACTAAAGATAGTTGAACCATAATTGAATTGAACTAAACTAAACTGATATTGACCTGATATTGAACTGGCAGTGCCACTCCACTCTTGTAAATATCAATCCCTATTTTGTAGGAAAAAGACATGCATTATTGAAGTGTTATCAATCCTTCAAACAATTAACTAAAGCAAGGTGGGTTCCACCTTCCATGTGGGCACCCCATGTTCTCCTATCTTGTAGGAGCTCAAAATGAAAATCCCCACATGTTCCTATTATTTAGGAGTAATTATAAATGTCAATTTACATGTTTATTTCATTCGAATTTAATATATTTCTAATCCTAGTGTAAGAAAACACTTTCCAAGGACTTAGGAGATACATGAAATATGTTTAGAATTGCAATTAAATGGCATCCTATTCCCAACATTGTGGGCTTATCACACAAGTATTTGAACAACTATAGGAAACACACCATACAACCTTGTTTATGGTGTTGATGCAACCTTAAAAGCCTTATTGATGATAACACATAAAGAAAAATAATTACAGTATCTTGAAATGATCAATGAACAACATATAAATACTCTCAAACATATCCAAGCTTATTAAAAAAGAATGCAACACAAGTATAATGATAATATAATCCCTTGTTTCTTTAACAAAGGGGATTTAGTGTTGTATGAGAATCAATGCAATGTTAATGATGCTCATATAGAGTAGGGATATTTGTCACCCCCAATGCTCCAGGTCACAAGAGATTCTAAGGGAATGAACTACCCAGAAATACCTAATGTTATTTCATGGGTTGAGAGAGAGGCTAAAAAGGAAGGGAAAATAGCATACTATTTCCCTTCTGCTAAAAATAAGTGTATCTAGAACTAGATGGATTGGCAATAGAGGTTTTATACTATGCTCCAAACAACTCATTATCTAAGGATGACAGCATGAGAGATATACTCTAGCTTTGTATGTTGGCTTCTTACGAACACGCTAGAATCCTCTATAGATAGATGTTTGATAAACATCTAAAAAATGTGAAGGTCCTACTAATGACCCGACTAACATAGTTTTATGGTTTGACAAAGAGAATGCAAAAAATAGAAAGTACAACAAGAAGAATACTGGAAACTACTATAATGTGAAAATGACAAAGAAGGAGAAGGAAAATGTACCACTCCACACACTCTTTGATTCTTTAACTTCAAATCCAAAAGGATGAATCCACACTTTCACACACAAAAATTAGAAAAAAATTGGGTTGTGTTTTAGGGTCTACCTTATTCAAACCACCATTTTGGTGTTCCCACCTCCACAAATAGATAGATATGCAAGGAGATAGAAAGATTGATAAAGAGATAATAAAAATTGCACTATCAAAGAGAATACAAAGATAGCCTGAATGCTACTCTATAAGACATAAGAGAAATATCACTTTTCCTCTTGCTAGAACTCAAAGTTGAGAGGAGAGGATGACACCATGCTAACAGAAGGGAGCTTCATCAACCTACAAATATGGTGGAGTTGCATAAAGAACATGTTGTAGAAGCAAATTAGAGAGAAAGAATCACCAAGAAGAGAGAAAGAGTGAGATTGGGAGAGTGAGAGAGTTCAAGAATGAGCAAGAAGTTGCAAGAAAGAATGAGAGAATGAGATAATTGCATCCAAGAGTGAAGAAGTGAGTTTGAATTAACAAAATGGAGGTAAAAGGTCAATTTTCATCAGTCAAGGGAGGATAGAAGATGTTACCCTTGTAGCCAACCAAATACATGACAGTTTTGCAAATTCAAGGAGTAGGAATCCTGTCAAGATGTAAGTGCAACATGTAGACATCCATGCAATGTGCGTGTATCCCCAACATAAATTCCTCCATTGACACAAAAAGATAAGGCCATGCGGAAGGAATAAGCTGATGGTAATACGATTTGCATCATCTGACTTATAGTTTCTAAATTAAAGTTAAAATAAAGGGAATTTTCCAAGGGTGAAAATTTGTTCCATTACATTTTTCCCCCACTTTAGCGAGCATGTGTGTGAGTGTGAATGTGAGCTAAAGTAGAAAGATATTGAAGAGAATATACCCATAGCATCGAGGAAGCATATATTTGATCCGATATACCTAGATATGAAGAGAAGGGAAAAGGATCCATAGGTTCTCGATCCTGCAAAGCTATGAAAGAGAGGAGGCTTCATAGGTTCTTGATCCTACAAAGTAAGTTGTGATCTCACCACAAACATTTTAGGAAAAAAATCATAAGAGACATAAACCAGCATGATAAGACATATCCTAATCAAATACACTGACTAGATAATCTTGTGGTTGCTACAAAAAAAATTGTAGGATAGTCACAGAAAGGATAGGTCTAGTTGGGTTTCCCCCAAGCTAGACACAAGGATATAAAATTTCTGACACCAAGACATAATGATATCGAATATAAGATAAAAGACACTCAGTTTTTGTAAAACACCAGAGAATTCAATTGAAGGAGAATTTTTCAAAGGGGTTTCCTTCAGTAGGAAACCCCTCAAGACACCAAGGGTTCCATTGAAAGGAACACTTTGATTTAAATGCACCACACTTTCTTCAAGTTATTCTATTATCAAGGAATCTTTTTGCAATATCCTTTCATCAAGTAATATGTTGGAAAGAATTCTCATTTTCAAATGAAATTTTTCATGCTTTTCCATTTTAGAAAAAGTGTTCCTTTTCAAAGGCAAGTTTTCATATCCTTTCACATATGAGATCCTTTTCAAAATAAAATTTCATCTAGAAGTCTTGAGAGAATACAACATTTTATAAAATAAGAATTTTCCATAAGGGGTTCTTTCATCAAGGAATTCATTGTAAATAAAATTTTAGGGCCAAGGAATCCTTTTCGAAAGAATTTACCAAATCAAAAATCAAATCATCATGGTAGGGCCCCTTAGAATGGTGTGTGTTGTGCAAAGGAGCACATGATATCCTAAGGAGAGAAAGGAGGGACAAAGATTCTTTTGCATGCAACACATAGCAAGATGTATTTCATGGTATGTTGTCACACACATACACACGAGGCAGAACACATAAAAACAACAACATTAAGAAATAGATAGAGACAAATAAATCAAGAGAGATAGGGGGAATCTGATATTTCAAGGTTATATCTATTCAGAGATACAAATATATATATAATGTACACTATATGAATGAATGGTCATCAATTCCAAAAGTACTCAAATTATGAAGAAGAGAAAATGAAAACAAAATAAAAATAAAAATTGGGTCAAATGGAAGAGGGCCTAAATGCCCCCAACTCATTGTATCATTCCCAATATCAAACATTCGTTTCACAACATATAGAAGAATGATGATACACATAGAAGAAGTTCATGAAAAAAATTGCACCTTTATCCAAGTACCTACAAGGGTAGCAAAGTCCTTTAAGCAGGATCAAAAAATCAAAATGAAAAACATGGGGGAACACAAACACACAAAAAAACCTAATCTATAGGTAAAGAAGAGGTACCACCCTACTCCTCATAGACCAATAGGTCATCCTACTCCCAATATAGCTCATTATAGGGGGAGGGAAGACATTCTTTCAAAGGTGGGATAGAAAGGGCAGTACCCTCCAACTTGCCTATGAAAAGGGCCAAGGAAGAAGGCCCCTCAAGGTCTTCTTCACCAAGGTCATGTGAGGAAAATTTCATCGATCTTGTAATGATCAAGAAAAAAGTCAGGATATCATACACCGAATTAATCATGCACTTAATTAGACTACCATGTGTCAATTGAGTGGGAGAAGGAGGTGCATGAGATCAATTGTAAACCTCATCAAGAGGGGTGGTGACAAACTCAAGGGATGTAGGGGTTGCCTTCATCACAAGGATGGTACAAGACAAGACATAACCCACTTTCGAAGAAGGTGACCCCTTCTTCTAACGTCCACTTGAAGCAAGTTCTCCCTATATCTTTCACTTTAGTAGTGGATGAGGAATCCCCACAAAATAAGCGAAAGTTGAGAAAGAGGATAGAGCCACAACAAACACCACCATTCTATTTGACATGTCTATTGGATGATAAAAGAGAGGGATGTTCAAGAGTGACATCAAAAGATAGGGTTATGTGGAGGAAGTGATGAAAACCTACACCCTTATAGGGTGGGGATCATTGGAGCCTGTCAGGGTAATTGAAATTAGAAAAAAGGTGATTGGAACTAAGATAGGCATTGTAGGAGACAAAATAGAAAAATAGGATACAAAAACAAGGGCCACTGGCTCCCCTCCATTTTATACAAGGATGTGTGTTCAATTGTGAGATCCTTTTTCCTACGCTTGTGCTCATGCGCAAGCTGGTTACATCAGCTACATGTGCTAGAAGATGTGACCTGAGAAGATACTAGAGGTTGTTTCTCATCCACAAGGGTATCCTTCACAACTATCACCAATGGAAGGGTAGTCTCCTAGGTAGGATTAGAAGGAGGAAGTGTGGGGGTAGAAACCACTAAAGGAAGAGAAAAAAAAATAGGCACCTCAATAGTGAGCCTCTTCTCGTTCTCTATCTTAGGGGTAGGTAGAGGAATCATAGGAGGTCACAGAGGCTGGGACATAGTAGCAGCCCCACAAGGACCTTTTCGCTTGCCATAGATAATGGGACTAGGAACCATAGGAAAAATAGAAAGCTTGAAGACCTGATGCTTCAGTTTTCTCCATGCATGCACCATCATACTTCCCTTGTGAGGCATGGGACCATGAGTCGAAGGTGTCGTAGTAGGGCTGGAAGCAAAAGAAAAAATAGATGACATGGAAGGAGAAGACCCTTGAGCATGAGAAAGATTATCCTTCCCCTTTTATTGGTAAAAAGAAGCAGCTTGTTGTTGCATAATCATGGAAGCCTTCACAAAGACTACATAGGGGCACACCAAATAACTAGCCTCCGGCATTGAGCCCCTAGTCTTTTATTTAATATAATACTTGTATGACAAATATCCCCTAGGAGGGAGAGGTCTAATTAGGGTATGAAAAAAGTGATTCCAATGTGAAACCCCCATGCGACACTAGCGATTTATAACCAATTTCATACACTATGTGCATAGATCCTTCATCAGGGAATTTTAAACATTTATGAACCACATACATGACTATTCATAGAGGTAAGCCAAGGGATACCCAATCTAACTCAAAACAAGCTAGACTTTTGAATAATAATGAGTGAAGCATCAAAATCCTTGTTTCCAACCAATATTGAAACGAAAATAGAGCCTAAAGGGGTGATATAAAATCCATCATGCATACAGAGGATGGTTTCTAACTCTTTGTAACACTCCCTATGTAATCCATTTATGAACAAAGTCTCCTCTATTATCACATTAACCCAACTTTTCAAATCAACTAAGATGCCAATTACGACATTTCCATTGATCCGGGCAGGTATGTATAAAGGGTAGAGCTCCTTATTAAGAGTTTCATCATCCAAGGTAAATGTTATGTCAGGTGTAGCAATTTCATTTTTGGGAGGAGGGATATGTGTGAATGAAACCATGTTCATGTACTCAGATGGAACTAACTCAAATGATGTAGAAGATTGTGTTAACAAACAGTGACCTACCTAGATTGTATTTCTGAATATCCAAGAGTCCTTCTACCTATGTATCTAGGTGTCATAGAATATGTTACAAAGTTGCATGCTTCACAACACAAAAATATACAAGGAACCTAGGACATGAAAGAAATATTCTCCAATACCAAGAAATAAAAATAAAGAGTTCACATTGGGCTCACCAAAAATGTAGAGTAGGGGGATTCATCACCCCCAAGGCTCCAAGTCACGGGAGATCCTAAGGGAAGGAACTACCCTAAACTACCTCAAGTTATTTGACGGGTTGAGAGAGGGGATAAAAAAGGAAGGGAAAACAATGCACTAATTCCCTTCTACTAAAAATAGGTGTATCCAAAACTAGGTGAGCTGGCCACAGAGGTTTCAAATTGTGAACCAGATAACTCACTATCTAAGGATAGTAGTGCAGGATCCAAACTCCAACACAGTGCACTAGTGTCCTATATGGACAAAGGTATGATAAATAGCCAAAAAATGTGAAGGCACTACTAATGACCTAACTAATAGATTTTTATAGTTTGACAGAAAGAATGCAGGACATAGAAAGTACAACAAGAAGAATACTAGAAACTACTCTAATGTGAAAATGACAAAGAAGGAGAATGAAAAGTTACCACTCCACCCATGCTTCAATTCTTCAACTTCAACATTGAAAGGATGAATCCGTACCTACACACACGGAAACGAGAAAAAAAATTGGTTGTGTTTCAAGGTCTACCTCAATCACACCCCCATTTTTGTGTTCCCATCTCCATGAACAACTAGATATGCAAGGAGGTACAAAAATTCATAAAGAGAGAATAGAAATTACACTATCAAATAGAGTGAGAAGATAGTTTTAATGATACTCTATAAGGTACAATGATGCAAAAAAATAGCAAGAGCAATATCACCTTTCCTCTTGCTAGCACTCAAGGCCGAGAGGACAAGATGACACCACACCGACAGAATGGAGCTTTGTGAGCCTACAAAGATAGTGGAGTTGTAACAATAATATGCTATAGAAGCCAAGTAGAGAGCAAGAATCACCAAGAAGAGAGGAAGAGTGAGCTTGGGAGAGTGATAGAGTGAAAGAATGAGAAAGAAGTTGTAAGAGTGAATGAGAGAATGAGATAATGAGATAATTATATGCAAGAGTGAAGAAGTTAGTTTTAATTTCCAAAATGGAGGTAAAATTTTGATTTTCATTGATCAAGGGAGGACAAAAAATGTTAACTTTGTAGAAAATCGAAGGTGTAATATTTATGTATAGATTCTAGGGGCAAGAATCATGTCAAGACTTAAGCATGGTGCATGGACGTTTTTTACAATGTGCATGCGTCCCTGATATAAATTCCTCCACTGATGTAAAAGGATAAGGCTACACAGAAGGAATAAGCTGACAACGGTAGGATTTGCATAATCCAACTTATAGTTTCTAAAGTAAAGGTAAAATAAATGGGGAGTTTTCCAAGGGTGGAAATTCGTTCCATTACAACTCTAGATGAAGAAGGAAATTTTAGCCCAAAATGGTTAGGACATTATATCATTGAGGAAGATTATGGATCTGGAGCATGTAATCTTAAAACAATGGATGGTACACCTCTCAAGAAACCTATAAATGAGGCATTTACATAGGTATTACACTTAACAATATTTTGAATAGTATGTGTGATAAAACATGGTGATAGATTAAGTAGATAGTTTTCCATTTTCTCGCATTTCTTCATTCATGAAAAACATTTTTTTATGTCCTAAATTATTTTGGGTAACTATTCATTCTCATGAATTATTACTTTCTTGTATACTATTCAATACTATGTGTATTGTGTTAAACTAGATCATTATATGAATTTAACTTTAAATTAGATCATAAGAGCATCTATTTTAACATAATTATAGTTAACTAAAAATATAACATCTAGATAAACATTAGTGTTTAATCAAATCACATTAATCACATGAAAATTAGTTCATGATTTAGATATTTATTAATTAATCTTACTAATATTTCTTAATAGATCACATTGACATCTAATTCATGCAAGAGGTAAAATGTAACTCATAGAAACAAAAACATACTCATAGACAAGGATCATAAAGTGTATATACATAGTCACCACTATAGAAAAATGCAGTATGTCATAGTATGATAGATATAGGGATGTGTATAGCTACTAGACTCCTTGGGCCCTGGTGGTGTTGGTTCTCATTGAGAGATAGTGGTTCAAGAGTGGCTCATTGAGCTCATCTTCTCTCATATGCCTTGTACCTAGTATATGGCTATGCCTTCACATACAAGAGCTATGATGCACTCATGATCTATCTAATCCCTATTCATCTACACTCTACTAAGCTCTACTTGCACCTTGTTGAGTTCTAACCATAATAAATCCTATGTCTTACTCTCGAAAGGAACCTAGGTGGATCAAAGCTCCTTGTATTCAACTCTAAGCTCCTCATGTGTAGCTCTCATTTGCTCCTCTCTAGCTTGGGCCTCCTCAACCTCAACTCTAACCATGTCAATGGTCCTCATTACATCATCATAGGACATCCTCCACCTAGATAGGGGATCGAATAAGTTAGCATGGTACCTCATGCTAGGTGGTGGCATCTACTCAGCCCATGTCACCTAGTGTGGGGGCATCGATGGAAAAATTTCCATGGTGGCTTGACTAAATAAGTTGAGCTAGTACCATGTACCAAATACAACAAAGAAAACATGACATAAATAAAAAAGTGGCATAATCAATAAGCATACTAAAGCTAATCATACATAGAAAACAAATAGGATCACCCAGATCACCAACTTGGCAATCAAGATCTTGATAGGACACTATGGGTGTTGTATCAGGACTCCTTTGATTGGTAGGGGGTGTAGTGGGAGCTACATAGTTGATCTCTTCATGCTCATAGGACCTGGTGCCAACTATGGTCAGTGGATGTGCTTGGGTGATGCAAGGATGAGACATAGGTATCTCCTTGGGGGCATCTCAGGCCTCTACTAACTCCTCGAGCTCCTCTCCCATTGGTTGTTGATCTTCATCCTCCTCTATATCCTATGCTATATTATCATTAGTTGTATCTCCATCCATGCCCTCATCCTATTTCTCATCCCATCGATATGGAAAATGTCTAGGGTCGCCTACACAATGATTGATAGGGAAGACATGTTGAGGTCGTGATGTCATCCACCACCTATCATATGAAATTGAGGTGCCTACATTGTCCAAGCCAGATGTTGGGGGTTAATCTCACTCCTTATCCTCTAAGTCACTAGGAGTGACATCTGCGAGTGTGGGATAGTAGGTGTCTCCTAGTCTAGCATTGCTACATGTAGATCTTAGTAATGTAGGATGTAGGTTGGGTGTTATTTATATCTAATGAAACTATCACATAACATGATCATTATAGAATGGCATAATATTATAATCATGTCATCCAAAAAATATCCTATCCTGTTGCATCTTGGCTAACTCTTGTGAAAGACTAGGCCACTATTGTAGAGTCTTGTACAGTCTCCATACTATGTCATCCTCCTCTAGATGATCAAACCTGGCTCTCCAATGTAAAAGATCTTTGCACTACCAATCCCATCTAATTGTATAACAAAAATACCATGGGTAATTGAAGGTCATCATCATGGGAGATCCAATCAGTATAGTACATATAATATGTTCAAAATCCTACACTTGAAGAAGTGTACAATGAATAATTTTCTATACCTCCTAATATACAAAGTGTCAAAGATCAGAATATGGATGTATGAGCATACTCTATCCACAGGCATATAATCTTTTGTGCTCCTCCATATTTTTTATTATATGGACAAGGCCCCCATCAAGGTGTGTTCATCATCCATTGCGTTCTAGAGCTAAGGTGACAATGATACACATGATCTGACGAACCAAGGGACGTTAGCATGAAGGACCCACTTAAACTTGACATGGCCTCTAGAGTCAGTGGGGGATATGCGGTGGTCAGTGCAATATTGAATAATGTCTCATATGTCAAGGTGTACAAAACTTATCAAAATGAATTGTCTCACCTCAGATAGGTAATCTAAATATGCGGTGAATTTTCTCAAGTGTAACTATCATTTACCCCATTGGGAGATGAAATGTAGATGTATCCATGTTCCACCACTCAACCAATGCCATAATCATAGTATCATGATACCTCATGGGTGTCATAACATATATCCAGTACAACATAGTAGTACAAAGGATTTTCTCCTCCTCCTCAATAAGTTGTGTGAACTACTCTCAAAGAAGGTAAATAATCATCCTCTTAAACATTGTTGGGAATGTGGTGGGACCTACAAGAAGCAAAATGAAATCATCAATAACATGGAAAAATAAGCAACCAAATAATTAAAACTAAATCAAGTCTAACTCAGGATAGGTGTTCCATTATTGGACATAGGTGCCATTCTAGGATAGGGGTCCCAAAGTGTAAGGTTGAACCCAAAGTGGACACTATCACCTAGTTTGGACATAAACACCATTATTTTTGAAAATTTCTTAAAAACAATGAAAAAAAATAAGGTAAATCATACGGAGAAGGTGTGAAAAACTCATCGCTAATGTGATGACACCCTTCACAACCTCTTCTCATAGGACCTCTAGTCTTGGGGGTTTGTATAGTTGTTTACTTGGCATCTTCACTCCTCTACACAAAAGTATCTTTCTCAAAATCTCCAAATAGTAAATGTGAAAATGATGGTCAAAAGTTGATTTTGCACTAACATATAGTAAAAATTTAAAAAAGAACATTCCATTCAAATCACCATAATGGGGGCTAGTGAACTCTGATTTTGATGCTTTCTTCTATGTTTTTTTTTTAGTTTTATTCCTTGTCATATCCAATGCTTATTGATAGATGGTGTTGTGGTCTCATAACCCTATTGTAATCATTTCCATCACTAAACCTATAAATTTTATGTGGTTATATTGCTACCCTAATTACACCTCCATAAAGAAAGTGGAATCAAGGGGTATACATCCACCCTCAAATATGATTCTTCATAGAAGTGAACATGTTTGTCTTTAGAAAATAATAAGATGACTTTGAATAGCTAACAAATCGGTTTTGTAGGATGCAATTCCTAACATTGTGGTTTTATAGATGACTATAGTAGGGGATTCATGAATGATTCATAATATCCATATGAGTATCCTTTTCATGAAACATGATTTACTTTAAGTAGTTTAGCTTGCATATATGCACATAGTTTCATATGGCTACTAAAGTGGGGGCTAAATGTAGTGCCAAAATTGTACTCCCTTGTAGGTGATAGTAAAATTTCACACTTATTTTGGACCTATTTTAGTGACCCTTTCATTCATGCATTTTCAACATCCCCTCGATAGGCGCTAATTCCCTTTATTATGCATCTTGAAGCCTATTTTTATCATTTTCCAACAAATTTCAAGCATTAATAAATGCAATTAAAATGAAGGAAATATGATGTTCCACCTTTTAGGAGTTGTAATAATTAGGGGACTTATTTTACTCTTGTTCATTAGGAAACCCTAGAGATCCCTCAACTAAGTGACTCAATTGAGGGAATGGGCTGCTACAAGGTTTCCTTAGGTGTGATTAAATGGAGGGGTTCATCATTAAAATGAAGTTTCAAAGATGAAATGCAAACAATCATGCACTAAACCCTAGAAACTTAAAACATGAAATCAGATAACTAAACAGAAAGATACAAAAAATTACCTGGAGGAACTGAGATGAATGAACAAGATTTGAAAACTCTAATATTTGTTTCTTTTGATGTGTACTAGACTCATATGTAGAACTAGGTGATTTAGTCCTGGTTTAGGGTTTCTAAACTGAATCCAAAATCTGCTATTGGAAAATCATGATCTATAGAAAATTGCATAAAATGGGTATACTGGGATTCATACGCCCAAGGTGGAAATTTAGTCCCAATATTAGTGTTTGACTGAAACTTTTGTAGCCTCAAGAGGTCTCTTGTATCTTTTGTCTTGTCCATTCTCTAAGTCTGAAAGTCTGAATTCTGGCCTATAGGTGAGTTTTTGTGAATATGACAACTTTGAAAGCTTTCTTCAATCTTGCAACTTTGTCTTCAAAGGATCTTCAAGCTCCAAATCATTTAGATCTGCAATCACACATGAAGAGGTAAAAATTTTGTTGTGTTAGGGAAGCCAAACCCCGTTTTGGTAATTAAACCTTGAAATGAAATAGAAAAGCATGAAGGAATGATGAATGAACAAATGCAATGTTGTAACTCACCAAACCCTTGAAATAAAGGCTGAAAACTCATGTGAAATGGCTCCAATAGATTTGGATCTTGACTCTTGATTGAATGTAGCTTGAAAATTGACTTGAACACTTGCTTGAATCATGAAACCTACATCACAAATGTTAGCTCACAAACACAAATGATGCATGAAGACTTTGAAATGATGCTTGAATCTTGATGTAAGTGTGAATATGTGAATAAGACTTAAAACACTTCTTAATACGATATTATATCAAATGATCAAACTAATTGAATCAATTCAACAAAGTAATCAAATGAAAGCGTCCTATTGCTCTCTATCTCCAAAGATTTATTAAATCTAAATTGCTCTCAGATTGTTTAAGCAAATAAGACTGTTAAAATGACTATCTGAAGAACGAGATGATGTTAATGCAATGCTAAATGATAAATCAATTAAACTAACATGATGTTAATGTGAAACAGATAATTGCAGCTCCAAGAGGCAGCCATTGTTGTGAAGCTTGATTGTTGAATTGCTTGATGTGTGATTGCTTGATACTTGATGCCTGGATTCTTGCAGAGTAAGGGTGTAAAAGCTTGATTATCTGGATCCTTTTCTTGGTTCAATGAGGCTGTATTTATAGATTTCTTGGCTGTAGAAATGCACAGGGAAAGCTTTGAGAGGCTTGGATTCAATCTGGAGGATTGAATGGTGAGAGATGGAGGAGATTGAGAGAAAAATGGAGATTGTCTCTACCCATGAAAACACCAGGCAAGAGAAGAGGAAAAATTGATGGAAGAGGATTGAGAGATCAAATTCCAAATTTGTCTCCAATTTGTCTCCAAAACTTCCCATGAAGTTTCAAAGCATTAATTGTGACAAATTTAGACATAGATTAGACATAGAAAATCTAATTCATTTTTGAGGAAATGTAGATTGGAATATTCCTTTATGCTCTAATTCAAATATTTTGATTTATTTAAATTAGGAAAAGGGAGATAAATAATTTAATAAAACAAACTATAGGATAGTCGTTTATTAAATTAATCAGAGGAATATGGTAATTAATAAATAAAGTGTTTTGTCTTTATTTAATTAATTTGAGAATGATGTGATAGATTGAAATAGGGATTTGATAATTAAATCGAACAAAGTATTTAATTTTGTTTATTTAATTAAGATGAATTTGAGAGTGAACTATATTAAATAAATATTTCTATTTATTTAAATAGTAGAGGAAATAGAATAATTAATCAAATAATGTGTATTTAATTACTCGGATGCTCCAGACCAATTTTAGGTGTATACATTTTGCCCCTCTTCGAAGTGATGTGTTTACGCGTTGCTTCGAAGAATATTTTTGCTACTACTACCAGGATCGATGATTTTCAGATGATAATAATTTCGTGTGCCCCAAACATGATTTTCAGATGATAATATAATTTTGTGTGCCCCAGACATGATTTTCAAATGATAATATAATGATATGCCCCCTCGGGAGATAAATTAATAATCTGATGATTTTTAGAATTTTTCAAAAATTTATGATTTTCTAATGATTTTATGATGTTTCGATGATAAAATAATTTATCTCCCGACAAAATGATGAAGAAATAGAGCCATCGGATGAGTTTTAATTAATTTCATGGATAAAATTAATCAAAATATAAAAATCCCCCAAAAATACCTTTCAAAAATTATAAATAGTGCTAAAAGGTCATTTTCAATTCATTATTTGATTTTTGAGTTCAAATTTCTTAGTGATAGAGACATTTCTGCCAGCTAGATTGAGATGCCTATTCCTTACCACACTCACCGATTTGAGCACGTTTGATGCCACAGACGGCCGCCTGCGTATGGACCTCCGGTATGTACCCCTTGACCTCCTCGTGATTCGTGCATTTTTTGTTTTTTATGCTTTTTAGGTCTTAGGCGTGTCTAGGATAGTTTCAGCGCTTTGAAGCTGCGTTGTAGTGCTTACATCCCGATGTAGCGCTTCTGGTAAATTTTCTGGCACTTTGAGTTTTAGCACTTGCGTTTAAAACTCTAGCGCTTCCAGTCGGTAAAGTAGCACTTTCAGCGAATTAGCGCTTAGGAGTCAAGAAGTAGCGCTTTGAAGTCAGATTCTAGTGCTTTGAGATTTTCAGCGCTTTGAGTCGGTGGTTTAGCACTTTGAAGGTCTGTTCTAGTGCTTCTAGTAAAGTGGCGCTTTGATGGCCTGGTTTAGCGCTTTGATACGGAAAAGTAGCTCATTGAGTTATTTAGCGCTTCGGAAGCCTGTTGTAGCGCTTTCGAGTGTTGAAATAGCACTTTCATGGTTTTAGGGCTTTGGGTCCCTGATTTAGCACTTTTGGGATTTAGCACTTTGGAAGCCTGTTTTAGCGCTTCCATGTCATAATTGAAGATTTTGACTTAGTGAAATTTGATTTCGTCAATTCCAATCATGTCCATTCTTCTGATTGGTATGATTGACAATCCACATTCTGGATGTTGGATTGTGATTAAAGTAATTAAGATTAACTCTCATGATAGGCGAGAAGAAATCCTATTTCTTGATGATCCTCATGATAGGCGAGGAAATGATTCAATACTTGATAAATCTCATGATAGGCGAGATCTAGATAATGTTTTGATGAACCTCATGATAGGCGAGGTTTGAGCCAATATCTGATAAATCTCATGATAGGCGAGATCTAGATAATTTTTTGATGACTCTCATGATAGGTGAGGTTGGATGTTCACCTATGAATTTTGATCGAAAATTCATACCAAAGTTTTTGAAACAGACTTGATAGTAGAATGACGTTTAATTCTTGACATAGTTCACTGATTGTGGATTTTTTGTTATGATGATAGGAGGATCTAGGGACTCTCCAGATGTGAGAGAGGTTTCCGTAGACAACTGATTTGATACCACATTTGACACCTGACGAGCTCCAGGTGATAGGCCAGTGTGGCCTGACAAGTTTACTTGACATGCCCCAGATTAGGATTAATCGAGGTTTGTTGACCACACTAGCTGAGAGGTGGCATAGCGACCACAACACCTTTCACCTACCCACTGGTGAGATGATAGTCACACCAGAGGATGTGTGGCATATACTATGCATTCCTTTTATGGGGGAGATTGTTACATATGACTCTCATGAAACTAGCAGTAGAGATGTTCTTCGTCGAGTATTTCAGGATTAGGATATAGAGGGTCCGAGTGTTCGATGGCAGAGGATCGCAGACTCCTATGCGACACTACCAGCAGTGCTAGCTGGATTTATTAGAGGATTCCTTTGCCCTGATCGTAGGTCAAAGGGATTCCTCGTTGGCTGGGGGAGGACACTAGAGAGCATGTCGGTACATGGTACCAGATATGCGTGGGGGATGTGCATGTTAGCACATCTCTATCATGATCTTCATTCCATTGTGTACCTAGGTGCACGTAGTATATCCGCAGGGGTGACATTACTATAGATTTGGGTGTGGGAGCACTTTGCTATTTGTTGGCCATTTCCCCTTGTAGACAGACCAGCTGGTAGGCCATATGTTTTTAGATATAATGGTCGATTCACGCAGGCCCGGATGGGCAAGTTAGAGCACTGGAGGCGGGTTTTTGATGATACGGAGATAGTTATATGGCGCCCCTACCTTGACTGTGAGGAGTGGGAGGAGGATGGTGTAGTGTTGGGGTTTCTTTGAGACTCCATGTACCTTATTGGTCGGACTCCATTTTTTATTGAGAGATTTCTGCTGTGGCAGGTTTACAGACAATATGGCATTGTTCAGTGCATGCCACAGGGGGTAGCCCACTATGTACGACGACGGATGGATATTCTAGATTGGGGCCCCACATTATCCTATGATGTTTTAGTAGAGGGTTACAGAGCACTACAGCCATCCGCTTGGGACATGAGGAGAGATATTGTAGTTGCACCCGTGACAAAGGATTATGCAGCATTCTTAGCCTTGGTCCCTCAGCCTCATATTACTATCCCTGATGAGCCAGCACCTTTACCAGTAGAGGAGGATGTGGCAGAGGATGTCATCGGGGGTGAGGGTGATATCCCAACAGATGAGAGCTCAGAGAGCAGTAGCTCAGATAGTGAGGATAGCAGTAGTAGTGGGGACAATGATGGTGGGAGTGGAGGATACAAAGGGCCAGGTCCAGATATTCATAGTGCACCTTCATCCAGTAGGCCTCGTAAGAGGCAGGCAGTGATAGTGCCAGTAGTTGGGCAGCAGAGACAGATGGTTGGGCTTCAGGCACAGGTCCAGACTTTGTAGGCACAGGTTCAGACACTACAGGGGCAGTTGGTTTAGGCTCGGGGCATGGTTGTGCAGACTCAGACACAAATGCAGGCACAAGCATAGGCTCACGCACAAGCCTTGGCATAGGTATAGGGGTAGTTAGCTGCTAAGCAGATGCAGGTTGATACACTGACAGCCGAGAGAGACAGAACATGATAGATTGCCGAGAGGGCACAAGAGAGAGCCAAGACCCTATAGAGAATGGTTGATGGCACCTCTATAGGTGATTATATGAGAGAGGTTCTGCGGGTTGCCCGAGAGGCCAAGTTTTACAAAGGTCGGTATCATGATGTAGTGCCTGTCGAGTGTCGAGTCAGTTATTCCCCATCGAGATCTGGGCAGACTCATACACGGACAGTCAGTGAGGGGGTGGCATAGCCTCCACGCAGAGATCCCAAAGATCCAGATCCGTCTGGGGGTGGTGGCGGTATATGTCCTGTTGGGCCTGTGCATTCTAGCAGTAGCAGGTCATAGAGGCCATGTTATCCTCATTGATGCATTTTATGATTTCCCTTCTTGTATGATGATGTATTTTTATGACTTCATTGTATACTTGACTCTTGATGATATATATATGAGATGCATTTGATATGATTATGATGATGGCGTCATGATTTCTATGTGATGGATGTTGTTTATATGCTTTATGTGATGAGTTTATTCTAAATGTGATGATAATAAATGATGATTTATGTTAATGTAATGATGTAATGATGTATGTATGGATGGAATATGATATGTGGATAAATGATGTGATTTTGATAACATATATGGATAGTTGAATAAATGATTTTTAATTATGGGATGATTTTATGATAAATGATCGTGGATGGATGTAATGTGTGATTTTGATATTTTTAAATGTATGGATACATGATATAATAATGATGATGTGATGTATGGATTATAAATGATTTGTGGATATATGATGTGACGTATGGATTCTAAATGATATTAAATGAATGTGTTATGGTAAGAATGAACCTGATGCACTAATGGTAGAATTTATGATGCATGATGAAATATTTGAATGATGAATTGATGATGCAATGATGATGTTTATATTTTTTTGATGATTTTATGTCAAGTATACTCAGTCTCTTTTGTAGATTAGATAATCATTGATTGGAATCCTTTATGCAACAAATATTCTGCAGATAATGAATGATACTTAAAACACTTCTTAATACGACATTATATCAAAGATTAAACTAATTGAATCAATTCAACAAAGTAATCAAATGAAAGCGTCCTATTGCTCTCTATCTCCAAAGATTTATTAAATCTAAATTGCTCTCAGATTGTTTAAGCAAATAAGACTGTTAAAATGACTATCTGAAGAACAAGATGATGTTAATGCAATGCTAAATGATAAATCAATTAAACTAGCATGATGTTAATGTGAAACAGATAATTGCAGCTCCAAGAGGCAGCCATTGTTGTGAAGCTTTATTGTTGAATTGCTTGATGTGTGATTGCTTGATACTTGATGCCTGGATTCCTACAGAGTAAGGGTATAAAAGCTTGATTATCTGGATCCTTTTCTTGGTTCAATGAGGCTATATTTATAGATTTCCTGGCTGTAGAAATGCACAGGGAAAGCTTTGAGAGGCTTGGATTCAATCTGGAGGATTGAATGGTGAGAGATGGAGGAGATTGAGAGAAAGATGGAGATTGTCTCTACCCATGAAAACATTAGGCAAGAGAAGATGAAAAATTGATGGAAGAGGATTGAGAGATCAAATTCCAAATTTGTCTCCAATTTGTCTCCAAAACTTCCCGTGAAGTTTCAAAGCATTAATTGTGACAAATTTAGACATAGATTAGACATAGGAAATCTAATTCATTTTTGAGTGAATGTAGATTGGAATATTCCTTTATGCTTAATTCAAATATTTTGATTTATTTAAATTAGGAAAAGGGAGATAAATAATTTAATAAAACAAACTATAGGATAGTCATTTATTAAATTAATCAGAGGAATATGGTAATCAATAAATAAAGTGTTTTGTCTTTATTTAATTAATTTGAGAATGAGGTGATAGATTGAAATAGGGATTTGATAATTAAATCGAACAAAGTATTTAATTTTTTTTATTTAATTAAGATGAATTTGAGAGTGAACTATATTAAATAAATATTTCTATTTATTTAAACAGTAGAGGAAATAGAATAATTAATCAAATAATGTGTATTTAATTAATTGGATGCTCCAGACCAATTTTAGGTGTATACATTTTGCCCCTCTTCGAAGTGATGTGTTTACGCGTTGCTTCGAAGAATATTTTTGCTACTACTACCAAGATCGATGATATGAAAAATAATTCTGTGTACCCTAGACATGCCCCAGAAATTGATTTTTAGATGATTTGATGATAATATGCCCCCTTGGGAGATAAATTAATGATGTGATGATTTTTTTGGAATTTGGAAATATTTTTATGATTTTATGATGAAGATATGATGAAGAAATAATTTATCTCCCGACAATGATGAAGAAATATAGCCTGTAGATGATAAAATGTTGCCCTGCCTTACCTCCTTGTGTTTGATGATTTTCAATCGTGTCAGCCTTTGATTTGATATTGATTGTTGATCCAGATAGATTAGAAGATTATTGATCTCATGATAGGTGAGATTCAATGATTGATTGATTGATTGATTGACCTCATGATAGGTGAGGATCAATGATAGATTGATAATTGACCTCATGATAGGCGAGGATCAATGAGAGATTGACGATTGACCTCATGATAGGTGAGGATCAATGATAGATTGATAATTGACTTCATGATAGGTGAGGATCAATGATAGATTGATTGATTGACCTCATGATAGGCGAGGATCAATGATAGATTGATTGATTGACCTCATGATAGGTGAGGATCAATGATAGATTGATTGATTGACCTCATGATAGGTGAGGTTTAATGATAGTTGCCCATGAGATTTGATCGAAGTCTCACCAGAGCCGATTAGATTGATAGGTTGCTTGATTTTTGTTTGATTATAGGAGGATTTTAGAGTTTTTTTTTTTTCATAGATGTGGGATATGATTCCACATCTAGCGCAGGCTGATATAGATATCATTAATCGATGTGAAAAATCTATAATGCAGATGCAAAACTAATATGAATGTAGTCTAATTTTATCATGCAACTATATGCAAACTAGATGTCATTTTAACAGTCTTTTTGTGCTTGGTATCATGATAGAGCTTTATTGAATGTTGAAAGTGAGTACAAGTGTCAAAGGTATGTGTTAGACCAATGACGACCTGAGTACTACTTTCATGATTTTTGATATTGCAAGTGAACACAAGCATCGAGGTATAATTGAACTAAGATGACCTGAGCATTCATTGCGTAAACAAGTAGTGATTAATCATTTCAATGTGTGAATTATGAATGTCATCGGTGATACATTTGCATAGCACATCCCTCAATAATTCATACATTCATATGATTAACTTACAGACAGCAGACAATAAAAATATCATTCTCCTTCCTTGCTTCTCTAGTCCAATACATCATCGAGTTGCTCCAAAGAAATGATAACAATGATCAAAATGCAACATGTTCAACCTTTTCTTAAAGTATTTCAATCATTATTCAAATTAGATCATCCATCCTGATTTTGTGATGTTTTTGAGATTTTTGACTGAATTTTTGACATGTTTTTGGATTTTTGATTGATTTTTGACATGTTTTTGGATTTTTTGACTGATTTTTGACATGTTTTTGGATTTTTGACTGATTTTTGACATGTTTTCGGATTTTTGACTGATTTTTGACATGTTTTTGGAGTTTTGATATGATATGAATGTTCGAAGTGTTTCTATGGTGATTGATGTTTGCACTTTGATCATTATTTTTTGTTGTGTTTTTGCATTGTTCATTTTTTTATTGCCCCTAGTGATTTCAAGATTTTTCCCCCAAGCTAGGGTGAGATATGACCACATTGGAATGATTGTTCTTGAGATTTTATTGCATCTTTTTTTTTCAAATTTTATGAGTTCTTTTGTATTTTTGAGGATATTTTAAGATGAAATGAGATGATATGGTTGATTGAAGGAACAAGATGCCCCAAAATAGGGTTAATGCAACCATGGATAATTAACAGATCAAAATGAAAGTTTCACTACAAAACATGTCACACAAGCAACATATCTCTTGTCGAAAGATGATAATGGTATGATTGATTAAGATGCTAGGAATGATCAATTCCATAAGACATGATGATGATAAGATTGATGATTGTTGATGATTGATTGACAAAAGATATGAGGATTGGAATGTTGTGTAGCTAGGCTTTAAATATGAATTGTATGATAATATTCGAGGTTGAAAATGGAAATGATGACATGAATTTCGATAAGCTAGAAGATATGGAATGGAAGAAAGTGTGGATAAAAATGTTGAATGGAGATGATCAAGATTAACTAGATAAGATACAGACACAAGGCCCAAGTATTTTGCCCCTATTCCTCATCAAGACCAAGGAAAGGAAGAAAGGATGTATTTAGTAAGAATGATGGAATATGGATAAGATAAAAGATATGGTATGGAAGATATGGATAAATCATATAGGATAAGATATATGATGTTCAAGAAGATCCTTAACCATGTCAAGATCAAAGGTGGATATGTAAGGAATGAGCATAGAAAGGATAATGACCATGAATGATAAGATGGATGAAACTTGTTCCTAAGTGTAGAGTGCAAGAGGAATATGGAATATAGGATATGGATGATAGGGAAATGGAGGAAGGACTTAAGCATCAAGTTTCACAACAAAATATCCCTCTAATAGACCATGGCAATGGGAATTAGACTCCTAAGTTTTGGTAGATTAATGATATGATGGAAGAATCTAAGGACTTATCCAAAGGTTTAGATTAAAGGAGAATGATGGGGGATGAATGTTGGATAATGGATAGGAGGTTGGAAGGCATGTTGATGGATAGATGGAATGGATGGAAAGATCAACATTGGCACACACCTTGAAGGGTGGTGGAGTGATGGAGGAAAAATGGATTTGGAAGGTGATAGGTTATTAGATGGAAAATTGGATGAAGCTTTTGGATTATCAAATTTGGATGCCAATTTAGATTTTATTTCTTCTATGAGACTTTTAGGAATCCACATGATTTTTGACTTTGATTTTTTCTTTGTGGGCCTTTGCGGCCTTTCACAGTTCTCTTTTTGATTTATGGACCTTTGTGGTCTTTGAAAATTTCCTTTTTGCTTTGATGGGCCTTTGTGGCCTTTTGAAATTTTCTTTTGATTCTAGATCAATTTTTCTTTTATTTTTGCATGTCTCTTCGAGGAGACATTTTGATCCTTTGATACATGTGGATTTTGATATAGAAGCTTTTGATATTTGGCACCCAAATTTCTTCCAATAGCAATGGGAGGGGTGGATTGAGATGAATGATATGGAGGTATTATGGATGAGTTAAGGTGGGTAGAATTTTGAAAGGAATCAAGGATGTGTGCCTTTGTTGTTCTTGAGAAATAGGATATGGACCTAGGATAGAGGGAAGGTTTGATGGACTAGGATGAGGACCTAGGATAGATGGAATGTTTGGAGGATTAGGATGAGGACCTAAGATAGATGGTAGGTCTGATGAACTAAGACACTTAGGTGTATAACCAAGGCCATGGTGATATGGGTTTCTTTGAACAAAAAGGGGTTCTAGGATACCTTGTTCATGAAGGCCTAATCCTTTTCCTTGGTAATTCATAATTTGACACATTTGTTTACCAAAGGTATATGTATTGTTTGTGAAACAAGATGCGAGTCCATTTTGGGGAGGATATGATATGGATGAGAGGATAAGTGTTGGAAGTAAACCGGAATGGATAAAGGTGGAGGATACCAATTTATAGGTGTGGGGTTCATGGATAGCTTGAATAGGTGTGATAGTCTCTTGACATGGGGATGATGAGGTTTTTTGATCTTGACTTGGAAA
This sequence comes from Sequoiadendron giganteum, assembly GCA_007115665.2. Lineage (NCBI taxonomy): Eukaryota > Viridiplantae > Streptophyta > Pinopsida > Cupressales > Cupressaceae > Sequoiadendron > Sequoiadendron giganteum. The sequence goes on along the minus strand of CM021107.1, from coordinate 101,705,877 downwards.
AGTATCATGAGGTGGTATGAAATGCATATCTTGATCATGAGAAGAATAAACATCTTCATGGGATGGAAGGGTATCCTTGAATGGAAGCATATCTTGACCTTGATGAGGAAGGTAATCCTGAGAATTTGTAGAAAACATGTCTTGATCATCAGTTGGTAAGACATCATTAGATAGGATGGAAGAACTATCATGCTTTTGTGATGCAATATAATCATGAGATGGTATGGATTGATTAGATGATGTGGAAGAAGAACTTGGAAGGATACTTATCTCTTGAGATGGAAGGGATTTATTTTGGATGCAAAGTGAAAGAAGGGGATCTTCATAAGATTCTTGAGAAATGGGATCTTGATCAAAGATTGGAAGACTTTGCGAAATTTTGATGTCATTGGATGGAGTGGAAATAATATTTTGGTCTTGACGTGTGGGGGAGTCTATGCTAGCATGCTTTTGATTGAGAGATTGAAATGAATCATTGGATGTTGAAGATATCATTGGATGGATTTGTTATCTTGAGTGAAAGAATCTTGAGGTTTATTTTGGCTTATTGTGGATGGAGATAAATGCATGACATGATAGGATTGCTCAACATCATTTGTTTTTGAGGGCTGAGATTTGGGTTTATGATTTGATTGTTCCAAAAATTCAATGATATCAAACTTGGATGATGTAGTTGTTGGTGAAGAAGGTCTCATGTTAAGATTTTGTTAGAGGAATAAGCACAAGTGTTTGGCAACAAATATCTCTCTGTGGTTCTTTCCCTTTGCACATCCCAAATTTTTTGTTGAAGGTTTTTTAATATGTGAATAAGACTTAAAACACTTCTTAATATGACATTATATCAAAGATTAAACTAATTGAATCAATTCAACAAAGTAATCAAATGAAAGCGTCCTATTGCTCTCTATCTCCAAACATTTATTAAATCTAAATTGCTCTCAGATTGTTTAAGCAAATAAGACTGTTAAAATGACTATCTGAAGAACAAGATGATGTTAATGCAATGCTAAATGATAAATCAATTAAACTAGCATGATGTTAATGTGAAACAGATAATTGCAGCTCCAAGAGGCGTCCATTGTTGTGAAGCTTTATTGTTGAATTGATTGATGTGTGATTGCTTGATACTTGATGCCTGGATTCCTACAGAGTAAGGGTGTAAAAGCTTGATTATCTGGATCCTTTTCTTGGTTCAATGAGGTTGTATTTATAGATTTCCTGGTTGTAGAAATGCACAGGGAAAGCTTTGAGAGGCTTGGATTCAATCTAGAGGATTGAATGGTGAGAGATGGAGAAGATTGAGAGAAAGATGGAGATTGTCTCTACCCATGAAAACACCAGGCAAGAGAAGAGGAAAAATTGATGGAAGAGGATTGAGAGATCAAATTCCAAATTTGTCTCCAATTTGTCTCCAAAACTTCCCGTGAAGTTTCAAAGCATTAATTGTGACAAATTTAGACATAGATTAGACATAGGAAATCTAATTCATTTTTGAGAGAATGTAGATTGGAATATTCCTTTATGCTTAATTCAAATATTTTGATTTATTTAAATTAGGAAAAGGGAGATAAATAATTTAATAAAACAAAATATAGGATAGTCGTTTATTAAATTAATCAGAGGAATATGGTAATCAATAAATAAAGTGTTTTGTCTTTATTTAATTAATTCAAGAATGGGGTGATAGATTGAAATAGGGATTTGATAATTAAATCGAACAAAGTATTTAATTTTTTTTATTTAATTAAGATGAATTTGAGAGTGAACTATATTAAATAAATATTTCTATTTATTTAAACAGTAGAGGAAATAGAATAATTAATCAAATAATGTGTATTTAATTAATCGGATGCTCCAGACCAATTTTAGGTGTATAAACTTGAATTGATTCCAAAATTCTTGATAATTGGCTATTGAATGCTCTTGAATATTCTTGAATAATTTAGTTAGAGGAGGAACTTGATTTACACTCATGCTAAAGTAGACAAAAATGCATCAAGAGGGATCCAAGTGTGCCAATGCTAATGAGATTGGATGACAACAATCAAGAGGTATGATCAAGCCCCCAAGATCAAGATCCTATGACAAACCAAGATAGGCACAAAAGAACATGCATGTTAATGATATATGAAGCAACAAAAAGATACAAGCATACACTATCAAAGACATAAAGTAGAATGAAAAAGAAAGAAAGGGTTGATCAAGCCTTGACTATTTGTCCAACATGATGTGGATCAAGCCTTGGTTGTTTTTCCAAAAAAATTTACAAGTGGAACATAATGTCCACTATGCAAACCAAATGCATGCTCACAAGGGATAGTGAAACCATAGGTCATCCACTAGGTGAGCCCCCAGAGAGGTGAGACGCATACGTACATGGTCGGTATGCGCTCACACACACAAGAAAGTGGCTATTGGAAAGTCACACCAAATTTTATCTCCCATATGCTAACCATACCAAATCTATACCTCCTGATAACTTTGATAATATGCCACACAACATGAACAAAAGGATTCATGAGGCAAGAAAAACTTCATGTGCTAACACCCATGAACAAACAAGATGGCTCCACAAGCAAGCAAAGTGTGTTATGCAAGGTTTTCATATAACAATTATTGTAAATGCAAAAGTAGTGTAAGGTATCTTCAAAGGGGTTTTGCTTAGTTCATGTAAGGTCTTAACTTATGGAAAATCATACCTAATGTTTCCAAGAGAGGACCAATCAAAGAATAGAAGATTCATAGCTTAGGGGATGCAGTGTGTCACATCAAGCCACCAAGAGGAATATAATATTCTAAGAGAGATCACACCCTTGGAGGTCATCACACCCAATTTCATCACCAAGAGAAGGACACATCACATGAAGTAAGAATACCACACAATGAAACATGAGTTGTAGAATGCAAAAGAATAATGCCAATGTATGCCCCCACTTTAAAGAAATTTCTAAACACCACGATGTGAGAAATTACTTTAAACTAGAAAATGATAAATGATAAGAATAAAAAGGACATGAGATCTTACTTGGAAATCCCTATACCAAGTCATATGTTTCCAAATAAAGCTACTTCATGAAAAGGGGTTGTCACCAAAATGAAATCCCAAAATCACATATAAGGGATCCACGGATTTGGGGTCAGTGTGTCTTTGCTACAATGTTTTTAGAGAGAATGAAATTGTCATCATTCCCCAAATACTCATGGAATAGGAAGAATGACACAAAGAGGGATAAAAAAAAGAAAATATTTTTGGTCAACATGGAAGAGACCTAAATTTCTTGACACCTTGCATCATCAATAAAAGGAAAACTCAAGACAAAGAAAAGATAAAGGTTTATAACATACAGAAGAATGTACATACAAAAGGAGGAGTGTCACAAAGAGAGAGATACATTGAATAGAATGGTATGGAGAGATCATACTACACACATGAAATTACACACAGCATGAAAAAGAAACAAAGAGAATACTAGTAAGGCACATGCGATTCAAGCTATAGTAGGTCATTCGCATCCCAATCTTGTTCATCATATACAGAAAGCAGGCAGCTAGCCAAAGGGGCAACAACAAGTGTCAAACTAGGAGAAGCACCAAGTTCAACACCCTTCTTAGGAGAATTTTCATTTAAGCTCATAGAAGGGGAAAACAATGTATTCAACTCATTCTTCTCTTCATCAATTTTAGCAATCTCATCAATGTCTTCTAAGTTAATCACAATGGGAGGTCGAATGATAATTTCTAAAGAAGGTGCTAGTCCCTGTTGTGGTTGTGATATAGGATATTTTTGTTTCAACGAAGAGGGAGAATCATCGTGTATTGCTTCACTTGATTTTGCATGTTGATTTTCTTTATTGTTCTCTTCATTTAACCTTCAAGAAATAGTACGACATCTACACCTATGCTCTCTAGATTTTATTTTCTTTTGGTACTATTTTCAAGTTGTGTTTGTGTAGGAGATGGTTTATCAACTGTAGGTCTCTTTTCCTTCCTTAGAGGAGGAACAGAAGGAACCATGAGAGGTTGTTTAGCCACTTTCTATCTTTAGCTTTATAAATTTGTTTTATCTTAGGAGGCATGATGGGATTGTTTTGGTTGTCTCATGGTCTTTTGTAGGAGATAGCTAAAGTATTTGTTTTAGCTTGATCTTGGTTATTTGGAAGGTATTTTGGTTCTATCATGGTTTCATCAATAGGAGGCTCAATTATGGGTTGAGGCATGTTTCAAATGGATAGTTCTTCTATGCACTTTGCCTTAAAATTTGATAGGAATTGAAAAATAAGTCCTCACGAGGTTTAATAGGTTCAATAGGTTTGAGCCAAAATAAATCCAATGAAAAAATCCCACGGGAAGACACAAGATTAAATCCATTATGGTGCATAGTAAAGATTTCATTGTCAAAGGGAAACTTTAAAAAATTATGCACAACCGATGAGACAAATTCCATGGAGTGTAGCCATGGGTAACCAAGCTTCATATGGAATTGATCTGACATCAAGATGATGTAGAATGATACATATACTTTTTTCGGTCCAAATTTTAAAGGAATGATGATTGAACCAATTGTAGGGAAAGAAAAACCATTGTGTGTTTTTATCCATTCTTTCGGTTTGTCATTTGTTTCTTGATAGAGTTCAAACAAAAGTAATAATTATTCAGTGATCCCATTCTCTACACATACAGGATCAATTAATATCCCATTAGTGGGCTTGTCATTGATTCAACCAGCTATGTAAAGAGGACCATTAGGTGCATGTTTAAGTATGTCTTTTTGAGAGAAAGTGATATCAAGAAGCATTTTAGGTCAGCCCTTATGATCTAATTGAATTTCAATCAATCCAACCATAATTTCTATAGGAACTTCTTCATTAGTATCCATGTTGTCATCATCCATGTTAGCATTCATCATATCATTCTTTTTAGTTTCACTAGCTTTAACAAATGAAATATTATTATTTGGCATGGGGTTGGTAAAGATTTACAAGTTTTGGTTCAGAGGGGCAATGGACTTATTACCTTGATCACTGACACCACCAATTTGAATATGATTAGAATCAATGAGGTCTTGCACAAGATTTTTAAGAGGCTTACAATGTTTTGTATCATGTTCATTTTGACAGTGAAAATTACAATAGGAATTCGATCTAAATTTTGGAGGTAATGGCTTATAAGGATCAAGAGTTTTAATGGGAGGTAAGGAAATCAAGTTCTTTTCGAGAAGTTGCAACATGGTGCTATGGAGGGTATTGGGTAAGGGAGTAAATTGTCTAGCCAAATCCCCAAATATAAAAGGATTTGTCTTCTTTATAGTAGCCACTTGGATATCAACATGTTGGTTTGGTTGAGGTAGATTTAGTTGAAGGAATCCTTTATTCTATTTCCTAAAATTTTGGTAATTGTTTTTATTTGTAGATTCAAACTTGTCAGGATGGCTAGAGGTGGGTTTTGTTTCATGACTACTAACTGAGTTTTGATAATCATGAAGGGAAGTACACAAGTGTATGAAGGAGGGAAATTTCATCATGCCAAGATTATCTTGTATCTTAGTTTGTAAGTTCTCAATGAACATTCCTTGAAGGTGAGGATCAGGAATCTTTACATCGATTTGGGAATAAAGCAATTGGTAGCATGAAATGAATTTAGTAACCTTTTCATCATCCTTTTTCTTACATATCATTAAATCATCTAATGTCATCTTAGGAGTCATATTCACTTTGAAATGGTTAATAAAGGCCTAAAAAAATTCATTGAATAAATGAATTTAGTAATTCGGTAATGAGAAAAACCATTCTAAAGCGGTATCTTTCAAGCACCTAGGGAAAATCTTAGCCTAGAGCTTATCTTCAAGGATGAAATCATTGCATAAGGTGGTGTAAGTGAAAACATGGTTAGAAGTATCTCCTTTTGCTCCATATTTCTCAAACCTAGGAATCTTTATACCGTGTGGTATCAGCATTCTTAATATCTCCAAGGATAAGGGATTACTTTTGACATAGTAGGAAGGTTGGCCGTTTTGATTTTGATTTATGGTGGAAATTTTATTTTGAAGGGATGAAACATTTTGTAAAATTTGGTTAAGGATTGCATCATTGGTTGTATTTTGAGATGGAGGTGAATATGGTGGAGGTATATATGTGTTTGAGGGGGAAGTGAATGGAATACTTATGGGGGTAAAATGGTAGGAGATATGATGTGAGATGCCACAAAGGTTCCAGGATTGCTAGTGGAAATACCCAAGGTAGGAATGATATTACTAGTAGGTTGGATCATTTTGGTAACTTGAGGCTTGGTATAGGTAGGAATAGAGGAAATTATTGTAGGAGGAGGAATTTAGGTTCCTCCTTGACTTTGAGAATTATTCGAAGGTTAAGCACAAATAGTCATTGAATTAAGATGCTTTTTGAAAATATGAGCTAGGTTACACACAATCTCTATTCCTTTTTCACTTTCAATCATGTCATCTATGTTATCTATGATAGGAATAGCAATGTTGGAAATGTTTTTAGTAGTCACTAGGTGTTGTAGGTTTTCCAATTCTTCATGGATTTGGATTATGTTTTCTTGAGGAACACTAGCAACTATTATTTCAATACTTTTCATACTACTTGAAGGTAAAGATTTGTCAAGGGTATGGTCCATACCTAGTGAGTTAGTGTCAACACTATGAGTGAAAGAGAAAGATAACCCAAGATCCATTATGAGTGTGTTATCGTGGGATGACATGAGTCTTGAACTACATCTCAAGTTATAGTATTAGCAATATGACACCAAGTTGTAAAGCTCATGCAAAGGACAATCAATGAATGTAAGATAAATGCAATGAACATAAGGTGAATGATATGATTTAATTCCAATTCCTATGTTTATAAATGCACTTTGAAATAAAACCAAATTAAGCTAGATCTAATGAAATGAATGAAATAGAAACTCAGTAAACTAAAGTAGAGATCTGACAACAACAAACATAAGCACAGAAATGAAGTTTTTAATGTAGTAAAATTCAATTTTAGGTCTAATACGAGACTAAATCGCTCAAAGGGGTGAATGAGTCCTAGTTAGAGTTTTTTTAGATTCCGATACTGAAAAATAATAAACATAGAATTCCTAAAAATCAGGAAAAAAACTTGTACATGGACTAAATTGCCTAGGTGGGTGAATGAATCGTGAATTAGGGTTCTTACACCAAATTAAAAAAATTCTAAGTTGATTCTAATGTTTCTAATTTGTATGTTTACTTGACTATTTGTAATTACAGAATTTCAGAGAAATTAAATTATTTGAGATGCAAAAATGCAACCTATATGCACTTTTCAATAATGTAATGTTTAGAATACCTAAATGCAAATTAACTACTGGAAGATCTAGTGTGAATTTAATTTAAGCTAAATCTAGGACTTTAATGCACTCCAAATAAAAAATAAAGGGTTCAAAAGGTTGGGTAAACCAAAATGAAATAAAGGAAATAGGATGTTCCACCTTTTAGGAGATGGAACAATTAGGGGACCTATTTCACTCTAGTTCATTGTAAGACCCTAGAGATCCCTCAACTAAGTGACTCAATTGAGGGAAGGGGATGCTACAAGGTTTCCTTATGGGTGATTAAATGGAGGGGTTCACCATTAAAATTAAATTTCAAAGATGAAATGCAAACAAGCATGCACTAAACCCTAGAAACTTAAAACATGAAATCAAATAACTAAATAGAAAGATACAAAAAAGTACCTGGAGGGTCAGAGATGACTAAATAAGATCTAAAAAATCTAAAATTTTCTACTAAATTGATGTGTGTTGGAACTCATATGCCAGATTGGGCGATTTAGTACTAGTTTAGGGTTTTTGAAATGAATTTGGAATCTACTACTGGCAAATCAAGATCTATAGAAAACTGTTAAAACTAGGCATATTAGGACTGATATGCCCAAGATGGCGATTTAGTCCCAGTATTAGGGTTTGATTGAAACTTGTGTAGCCTCTAGATTTCTCCTCTAGATTTTGTCTTTTCCATTCTCCAAGTCTAAAATTCTGAATTATGACCTATAGGTGAGTTTCCATGAAGATGGCAACTCCTTAACAACTTTGACAACTTTCTTTGATCTTGAAACTTTGTCTTCAAAGGATCTTCAAGCTCCAAATCACCTAGATCTGCAATCACACATGAAGAGGGAAAAATGTTGTGTTAGGGAATAGGGGTTTACCTTGGTCAAACCTCGTTTTGGTAATTAAACCTTGAAATGAAATAGAAAAGCATGGAGGAATGATGAATGAACAAATGCAATGTTGCAACTCACTAAACCCTTGAAATAAAGGCTACAAACTTATGTGAAATGGCTCCAATAGATGTAGATCTTGACTCTTGATTGAATGCTTAAAACTTGACTTGAATGATTGCTTGAATCATGAAACCTACATCACAAATGCTAGCTCACAAACACAAATGATGCATGCAGAATTTGAAGTGATGCTTGAATCTTCAATTGATGCTCCAAAATGCTTGATAATCGGTTGTTGAATACTCTTGAATACTATTGAATTTCTCTTGACAATAAACTTTTCTATAGTAATGCTCTCTTGAAAATCTTAGATGACTTGAAAACTTGCTAGGAGAAATTATGTGAAATAACCTTGTATTTATACTTGGTTATGCCAAATTTCTTGAAATTACAATACTACAAGCCAACATAAAATATAGGAGAATAAAATCTCACCAAGAATTGAATTCAAAATAGGTCCAAGCTAAAGAGGGACTCATATGCTAGTTGAAACATATGAATCCCAGTAGCTTAAACTTGGGACACAAACTTCAAGAAAGGTTAAGTTCAATGAAATATTCAAGATTAGGTCATGAAACCTAGGTGGGACCCATATGTCGAAGGTGGCATATGAGTCCCAAATTACCAAATCTAGAACACACAACCCAAAAACATGAATTATGATTGGTCATTAATTAATTTTTGGGATTATTCTCAAAACAATACATTAAATTAGGCTTGTGGATGCAAAATAGGACCAAATAAGGCATAAAGAAGCCCAATTTTAGTAGGGAGGGCCCCAAAAGTGTGAAAATGTAGAGGGATACATTTTGTTACACTACATCAACCAATTATTATTTTTCTCCTGACATTCATTGTCTTCAAAATTTGGACTAAAACCCATACACCCATGGGCATATGGGTCCTTGTTCTTAGCCAAGAACCAACTTTTAATGTGTTGTTGGTAACATTTTATCATTCAAAATTTAAATTTTAAATGTCAGCTTTCACGATCTATTTTTTTGGAAATTAGAGAAATGCTTATCAATACCTAGTATTTTCACCATTTCAAAATAGAAATCTATAAGATAAGAAAAAGAGAAGTAAGAGATCATTCCAACACATTTGAATTTGTAGTTTTTCAAGTATATTTTCAGATTTTGATCAAGCCTTATGTCATGATTGAAGGTTGATTTCAATCGAAGAGAATGATGGATTCTAGGTTTGGGAGATGCATTGGGCCATTTCCTTCCACCTAATGACTTGTTTCCTAGTGAATCTCATCTTCAAATTTCATCCTATTTTCAGCCTAAAGCAAGGTATCATTTCATTTCAAATTTACTTGGGGTGTTTGACTTCTCCCTAATTGGATCTTGTCATTTTCATATAGGAATCTCTCTAATACACTTGAGTAGGGTTTATTTGCATTTTAGCTCATAAATACCTTAGACACACTTAAGGTTAGGGAACACACACTGTCTTTTATCAAATCTTTGTCTATTTGTGAAGGTTTAAATACCAAAATAGAGGTTTGACTAAGGAAAATCCACATATAGCCACCCCATACCATCTCTTTTGTAGATTTAGTGCAAGTACAGATCCGAAGATAGAAGGTTTATAGGGAAAAAAATAGAGAGAGTACAAAGAGCTATAAGATCAAGTTTCGAAGTTTTGGCAAGGCATAAAAAAACCCATATGCCTCTAGGCGACTAAGTCCCTTTATGCGTGATAGATCCAGATTTTTATGATAGGTACACATTGTCCTACACTTCCCAAATTTTCTTGCAAATTACTATTCCAAACTATGTGTTTCCAAAAAAATACATTTATCATATTAGGTCATATTATTCAATCAGGTTAATCATTCAAAAAACATTTCCAATCTATTTCAATACTTTAAGAATACAAATCTAATCTTGATTGGCTCACCTTTATGGTTGCAAGTCAATCTATTTTCCCTATTGATTTTCATTCTAATGTACCTTTGAAAAGGACCAAAAAGCAACCCTAGGTTTACACATTAAACTTAGGATTCACCTTTTTCATACATTACATTTTGGAAGTCACACTTGTTTGAATTTGAATAAATATATACTTTTTTAGCCGATGGATCAAAGGTAACCATAACCTTTTTTCTTAGACCATCAAATTTATCTAACTTTACATATGATTTTACCTCTCCTATTCAATAGAATTTTTGGTTTGGTTCCTAAGACTCTGTGCATAAGAAGCTATTTTTTTACCTTCTAAGTTTTTTTTAATGAGAGCCCTCATTTTATTCATGACTAGACTGAGGTACCTTATAGTAACTTATTTTTGGGTACTAAATTTTCTAGTGTTGTGGTGTATATGATGGATTTTTGAGGTATTAGTTTTAATGATTCTTCTATTTGTGAAAATCCATTCTATTTCCCATGCATAATAATCTCCTTAGTAACATCTTTCAATTATAATATTTCTTCATTTCCCAAACTCCTTATTTAAATATAGAGGTCTCTTTTTTATGCTAGGTACCTATCAAAAGGTACTGCAACATTCAAATCTTTTGATTTACCTCTGTAATCTTCAAAGATTCTAACAATCTCCTATTTATATGTTGTTTCGACTAGAGCTATATTTTTATTTGGAATCTTAATGCAATCATCTTGGTTCCCTTTTATAGATATAACTTGAGCACTTTTATTATTCATGAAATTTGAGAAAGCTATTGTTTCTTAGATCTATGGTGGAAATGTTTTATATTTAGTGTAATAGGTAATATCACCTTCCTTCATTGAACTTGGAGCTTATACCACAAAAGTTTCTTTTCTTTTTTATGATTGAAAGAAAGTGGGTTTGATATATCTTTCATCACCTTTGTTTTGGTTACTATCAACTTTTAATGAGCTTGTTTAGCTAGAAATTGGTAATTTAAGGAATCCCACTATTCACAAGTTGGTAGGAAAACTAGCTCTTATACCACTATATGTTTGGTTCTACAATTAGGGAAATAATTTTAATAATCTTGAAAATAGGTAAAAAGGAACCATTCAAACCCTAAATTATATTATTTTTTATCTAGCGAGCCTCATGGCTAATTATTAAGATTATGATTTCATTATTCAACCCTAAATTAATAAATAACCCTAATGTGTTCTACTTCAACTAAATAAATAAAAATTTCTCATTACATCCACAAAATATAGTGAACCCCTAATAGAAAATAAATGGAAAACTATGTTTGTATCAATTAATTTAAAGATGCTTTATCATTTTTTTCTCTTTCAGCATATGATAGAAAAAAACATGATTGTTACAACATTAGTAAACCCACATTTGTCAAGCCATGGTACCCAATTGATATTACAATATTTTACAAACAATACTACAAATAAAATATTATATTAAATAAAGTTATAAGTTACCAATAAATCTAGTTGTAGTATTCATGGTCTGATGAAACACAAGTGTTTACATCATGCAAATTCATTGTCGCCTTTTTTGGCCACAATGGAAGATTCAACGTTGCCTATGTGTACGTTTTCTCTAATAGTCAAAGACCAATTTTTTCCTCTTACATGAGAGATATGGGGTTCTCATCCCTCGACCTCCTCAAATCTATGGGTTTTCATCCTTAGATCTAGATGTTATAATAAAAAGTACTCATGAAATCTCTATTCAAGGTTTTGGTTAGTGTTTTCAAAGATGCCCTCTTCCCTCCATATTTACAATCTTAGTATTCCTAGAAAGAGTGTCAAAAATCACATAGCGTTTGAGTTGTCCTAAGTTGTATATGCAAGAATGGATTCCCATACCCATTGATCATTTCTCCCCTTCATATGGAACTAGTTATAACATCCTATTTAAAAATGGGATTTGAAGGTGTGGATGAGAGTCCCTTGCAAAAGATAACTATCCTTAGAAAGTATGGTGAGAAGACCCTTTAGTTTTGAAACCCTAACTATCTCATTAATGGCTATCATTATCTCCCTCATAGCATGCCCTACTAGACATCCTCATAATTCAACCTCAAGTGTATTGGGACAAATATAAGATCTAGGTAAAATATCATGGGGCTTTATGGCATCACTCTATGCATTAATGGTATTCCTAACGTGTAGGGTGATAAGTGGCTTCCAGAAGGATAATTAAAAGGAGTAGGAACACTAAATTTTGAAGGTCAAGGTTGGTGATGAGAAATAGTTTCATATGGGACTCTAAAGTGATAATAAGAAGGGGACTGAAAGAGAGGAATGGCAAGGAGGAACATGATAATTGGGGAATCCTAACACCTCAATGAGGATAGAGAGAATAATTCTTGAGAAGAGAGGTATGTCAGTAATGGTAACTCTAGACCACTTTGATCACTTACACAAAATAATGGAATTCCTTACGCATTCACACTCAAGACCCTTATGGGACTTAGGCCAATACGCAAGATATGAAGGGGAGGGACCTACATGCAAAATAGAATCAAGGTTAAAACATGGGAGTTAAGAAATGGGAATTTCAATATTTTACAAGAGTTACAAGGAAAGGGGACATGATAGATTTTGACCTCTATATATTCTTTTGTGCCCCTAAAAAATCCTAATTTTTTTCTCTAAAATAAGTTGATTTTTATATGGGTCCATAGGTATTTAGGCCTCATGAATTCAATAATGAGGCCTATTTTTATCCAAAATATCATATGTAAAAAATCATCCCTAAAACCTATTGGGAATAGGATGTCATTTAATTGCAATCCTAAACATATTTCATGTATCTCCTAAGTCCTTGGAAAGTGTTCCCCAACACTAGGATTAGAAAGAGATTAAATTCAAATGAAATGAACATGTAAATTAACATTTTTAATTATTCCTAAATAATAGGAACATGTGGGGACATCCAAGAAGAGCTCCTACAAGATAGGAGCACATGGGGCACCCACATGGAAGGTGGAATCCACCTTGTTTCAGTTAACTATTTGGATGATTGATAACACTTCAGTAATGCATGTTTTGTTCCTAAAAATTAGGGATTGATATTTACATGAGTGGAGTGGAACTATTAGTTCAATATTAGTTCAATATCAGTTCAGTTCAATTCAATTTAGTTTAATTCAGTTCAGTTCAATTCAGTTCAGTTCAGTTTAGTTTAGTTCAGTTCAGTTTAGTTTAGTTCAGTTCAATTTAGTTAAGGTTTAGTTATCTTCAGTTGCATGTAGTTATCTTGAGTTGCATGCTAGTTGCATGTAGTTATCTTGAGTTGCATGCTAGTTTCATGTAGTTATCTTAATTTGCATACTAGTAGCATGTAGTTGACTTCAGTTGCATGACACATAATAGGTGGATACTTTCATTTAAGTTTGGATGATAAATCATGCATAATTTTTGCATGAATTGATGGATATATATGTTTCAGTTAGCTAAGATTGACCTAGGTGCGCCTTGTGCACCCAAGTTGGAATCTCTTAGTTAACACCTTTTGAATGATAAAATATTTACAAGGCTCATTCAAGTGGGCCCCATTCTTGGGCACCAACTTTGAGGTGGTGTTTACAAGATATCTTCTTGACCAAATTTCAGTTAAGTGTTAAGTTTTGGGCACCTAAATTGAGGAATACTTTGGTTTGACTTTTGTTTACATGGTGGAACTCTACTTGCCAAATCTAGGAGTAGGTTTTTGAGAGGAGCTTTATGCTCTTATATTTATACAACTCATGTGCGTTTACATGCTCATAATTTTCATGAGAGTTTCATGAGATTTTATTGTAGGTTGTGAAGAACGATTGTTGAAGGAAAGGAAGCATATCAATCAAGGATTGATATAGTATTATTGTAATCTTGTTCTAAGGTTAAATGATACAAGCACTATTGATTCTGGTGGAGTTTTTTCCTGAAAGGGTTTTTCCATGTATATGCTATGTCACTTCTTTCTTCTTGTCTCATTCTTCTAAAATATTATATCTCTTTATACAATTGGTAAAATTGATATAAACAGATTAATCATACACAAATAATTGTGACAAAGAACACTTAACTAGATCTACAATCTCATAGTTTTACAAGTTTAAAGCTACAATATTACCTTAATTTTTTAGCATTTGGTATCAGAGCTAATGATTGGTTAGGGTTTGGGACACCTTTCTCTTAAAAGTTTGAAGGTTTTTTTATTGTAGTGGGAGCTTTTACTATTGTTTTATTGTGTTATCATGTTGTCATTGAGAGCTTGGATTCACAGGTTTAGTGTGAGCTTATGACAGTGATGTAGTGTTGGTTGTGTGCATCATGATGCCATGGGATTGCTCAGTATCATGGTTCAGTGGGAGCATTTGGAAATGATGTGGATTTGTTGTTGTTTATGATGGTTTGGTGGTTGTAAGTATCTTCTTGTCTTGGAGATTTTGGTTCTACTTGTTATGTTATTGACATTGCAGTTGTGTGTGTAGACCTAGATGATCTTCATGGAGAGGATGGTATTCATGATGTCATGTGTGACTTGGTATCATAGTTCAGTCAGATTTTTTAGTGCCCAGTAATGTGGATTCACCATTTGATGGTGAATGATCTTCTATAGTGATTGTTGGTGTCATGGATGGACTCTTGGTTTCTACTTCTATGTAGTGAGGGTTCATTGGTATTTTTGTTTTCATTGATAGAGGATGGTTATATTCACGTGGTTTGGACATGTTGACATCTTTGGTTTCCATACAAGACTTCTTTAGTCTATGGTTGAGGTTTAATTCTCTATTTTTTTATATGATGGTTATATTCATATTGATTAGATCATGGATGTCATGTTTATGTTACTGATTTATGATTGGCGCTTTGACGTTGATCATAGTAGTTCTCTTTGTACTAGGTACATTGATCATTTTCTTGATTACTTCATGATGGTGCTATGCTGCATTTGGAGTTTGGCATGGATTGGTTGGTTCAGGTACTCATGGATACTTGGAGACATAGGTGAGGCTTGAGTTCTCTTATGGTTAGAGACATGTGTTGAGATGGTTACTCTTCTCTCTTGGTGCGGGAAGGCCATTGGCCTTGAGTCTTGTACTTGATTTATAATATGATTCCTTGTTTAGAATAATTTCAATGTATAATGTCAAGTGGGAGAATGTTGGGAATAGGATTCCATTTAATTGCAATCCTAAACATATTTCATGTATCTCCTAATTCCTTGGAAAGTGTTCCCCTACACTAGGATTAGAAAGAGATTAAATTTGAATGAAACAAACATGTAAATTAATATTTGTGATTATTACTAAATAATAGGAACATGTGGGGATGTCCAAGAAGAGCTCCTACAAGATAGGAGCACATGGGGCACCCACATGGAAGGTGAAACCCACCTTGATTTAGTTAAATATTTGGAGGATTGATAACACTTTAGTAATGAATGTTTTGTTCCTACAAATTAGGGATTGATATTTACATGATTGGAGTGGCACTATCAATTTAGTATCAGTTTAGTACTAGTTCAGTTCAATTTAGTTTTGTTCAGTTATGGTTTTGTTATCTTCACTTGCATGTAGTTATCTTGAGTTGCATGCTTGTTGCATGTAGTTATCTTGAGTTGCATGCTATTTGCATGTAGTTGACTTGAGTTGCATGAGTAATGAATTCAGTTGCATGATAGATAAAAGGTGGATACTTTCAATTAAGTGGGGATGATCAATCATGCATAATGTTTGCATGAATTGATGGAGAGATATGTTTTAGTTAACTAAGATTGACTTGGTTCCACCTTGGGTGCCCAAGTTGGAATCTTTCAATTAACACCTTTTGCATGAGAAGATATTTACAAGGCTCAGTCAAGTGGGGGATAGTATTGGGCGCCAACTTTGAGGTGATGTTTACAAGATATCTTCTTGACCAAAGTTCAGTTAAGTGTTTAGTTTGGGGCACCTAAATTGAGGAATACTTTGGTTTGACTTCTATTTATATGGTGGAACTCTACTTGACAAATCTAGGCATAGGTTTTTGAGAGGAGCTTTATGCTCTTGTATTTGTACAACTCTTGTGAGTTTATATGCTCATAATTGGCTATTTATTGCAGCAAGTGCATAAGATTTTCATGAGAGTTTATTGCAGGTTGTGAAGAAGGGTTGTTGAAGGCAAGGAAGCATATCAATCAAGGATTTATATAGTATTATTGTAATCTTGTTCTAAGGTTAAATAATACAAGAACTATTGATTCTGGTGGAGTTTTTTCCTGAAAGGGTTTCTCCACGTATATGATGTGTCACTTCTATCTTCTTGTCTCATTCTTCTACATTCTTTTGTCTCTTTCTACAATTGGTAAAATTGATCTAAACAAGTTAATCACACAAAGAATTGTGACAAAGAACACTTAATTAGATCTAAAATCTCATAGTTTTATAAGTTTTAAACTACAATATTACCTTCATTTTTCAACAAAACCCTCTTAAAATGGGCCTAAATGAAAACACATTTCCCAAATAACTATAAAACTCCAGATCTATAAATACACCTAAAACCTTGAAAATGCATTCATTATTTTTCTTACCAAACCATAGATTCAACTAGATGCATAATATTTCACTAATACCAAGGTTTAACAACCAAGACAATTTTTTCTCCTTACATCTTGAGAACTAGTATATGATACTAAATAAAAGTAAATTTATAGCAACAATTTAACATTTTCACATAAATCTTATAAAAATATTTTTTTTAAATTATTAAAAATTCACATTGTAAAAGAATAAAAAAATATACCATAAGATAACACCAAATTTACCTTATAAAAAAGCTATCTGCAAGGAAAAACTTTAACCTCCAAAAGCACATACACAACTCAATGTATTATCTCAAGAAACAATATTACAATACACGTTTGTCTCCATGTAAGGACTTAGAAGGATAAAACACCCTAGTTGAATTTGTACATGTGAAAAACTAAATAAAAACCATCACACATCCCAATCCATGTTTCCTCTACTCATATATGTAATATACAAAAGGTGCTCAATCCAACCTCGGAAAACAAGTCAAAATTTACACAATCCAACCTCAATAACTACTCATATGTTCTATTTTATAGAACAATCTTTGCATAAAACAACTAAATTATATTATGTAACCCATATGCATAAAAGCTAGGACTTCACTAAGCCATGACCTCAAATTAAATAATTGGTACTAATTTTTTTCAATATTAAATATTTTCCAATGTGAACACCCACATCAAATATATATCCTGATGTCACATACAACATAAAAGTGGACCTACAAGAATTTCTAACCCATTTTGATGTCGACATCCCTTCAATGCACCACAATAAATATCAATTTTTATATTAAATTAGCATTAGTATTTTTACTATCCAAGGTTTACAACACACCTTTCACAATTAAAAAAACACTAAAAACATAAAAATAGAGCCAAATAAAAGGGATTCAAACCCTAAGAAAATCTAATGTAAAAGGATATTTAAAAATCATGTATGAGTCCTGAATTTAGAAAGTAAAAGAAACCCTAAGGCTAAACCCTAGGTCATGTAAATAATGTCAAATTCCTCAAAAATGTAAAGAAATTAAGTTCCTCTACTAAAATTATGTTTAATGAATATTAAAATAAATTAACCTAATTTAGATTTATAACATTGACGCATGTAATATAATCTTGAAATAATGGATCTAAAAATAAATAAAAATATTTTTTTAACAATAAATTTTAAATTATGATTCAAAATCATAACTTCCTAATTGCATTAGAAGTTGAACAATGAAATATGAACTATGTTTCTCTTAGAATTTAAAAAATTGATATTGAGAGCCACAAGTTTTACCCTAATTAGTGTAAATTTAATCTTATGCATGGATTTGAACTAACAAACTACTAAATTTTTAAGCCTATTTATCATGGTCTATAGTGAATGTAAGCTTTTAAGGATGGTGATACTTATAAACACATTAAGTGAATATATTGAATCACAAGGATCATGTTCACTTAGACTATACCTATAGATCGACCTAATTTACAACTTTGAAAAAAGATTCAAAAATAGAATACACAAATACACATGCTTTTTATTTGTAGATGATGCAAATATAACTCTTTCTCCATTTAGAAATTGAAGTGTGTGCTAATTATTTCTCATTGCTATTTCTTCTTTGTAGCATGTATTCTAGACATGAATTAATGGTACATTGGATGTGTTTAAATATTATAAATAAGCAACATGTACAAATGTGTGGGTAAGTGCACCAATCTGTGACACAATTTAGGTGCCAAATTGAAAAAATGATCAAAAAAACCCCGAAATAAGGCCTTTGGCGCATGCCAAATGTCTTTTTAGACATAAAATGCAAAAGTCGGGTTTGGAACCCTCATTTTGTCTTCAACTTGCGGCTTGAGAAGGAATATTTCAGGTCTGCAACTCACACTCGCCAAATCTCCTCCATTCTTTGCATCCTTAGCTTGCCATTTTCCATGAGGATTCCGCCAACACGTTGGAGAGGTCGAATATTGCAAAGAGGTCTGTATTTTTATTCTATTTATTTTGAATCTGATTTGGAATGCAACTTTAAATAGATTTTTATAATAAAACTTTGTTCTAATTCTCAGGGAATCAATCTCCACCTCAAAACATTAAGAATTCACAATCACCCCCTCATCAAGAGCCTCCTATACAAGAACAACCTGAAACCCCTCCATCAATTCATAGGCATCCTCAAGGAACACAAGAAAATATTCAAAATCAAATTGAAAACAATAAAAGAGACATTCAACAATTAATCGCAAGATTAACCGAGCATGCCGAAACCCACCCTTATTGGAGAGGGATTGCTAAATCATTGAAGTCAATATAAACTCATGTAGGAGAAATGAGAAAGCAAATGAATTTTTGGTCAACTAAGAGAGATGAGATGAGGCAATTTTATGCTAATTGTTTGTCATATGCAGATGTCAAAAAAATAAAAATTAGCAAAGTCGAGTTGTGTGCCCTATTTAAAGACCCAAAAACCAATGAACCTTTGTCCCATGCATGCAAGAGGTTCCCCATCCATTGGTGCCACCATGATTTAATTAGAAACAAATTTTGGGAGCGGTGGTGGATGGTATTTGACCAACCTCCATGCAATAACCATGAGGTACCGCAATACTTTTTGAGAAAACTCTATTACGAGTTTGTCCTCAATAAAATGCCAAACTATTTTGACATCTTAGACTTTCAGGGTAGAGGTGGGGGCTCCACACACGATAGACTTGTTGCACGACGTAATCCACAGTTGGAACCGAGAGCCTTGGGAAAACCCATGGTGGAGCATGTTGTTGTTCCTTCCATTGTTAAGGACAGTGTAGAGGTGGACACGATGAAGTCAATTGGCTCACTCACCCAGACCATTTTACAGTGTGTGAGTCCTCTAATAGAGCCTGGTGTGGAGGAGACGTGTAGGCCCCGAGCTCAACCCCACCATTGTGGCACTTGTGATGTTGTTTGCACGTACAATTACCAGGGTGCTCATGATGTAGCTACACATCCTATGTCAGTTGCAAAGATGATGGCTTTCATAGATGATATTCTAAATGATACATTCGGCATTGACACTCAGGTAAAATTTAGCAAGTTATTTTAATGTTGTTTATTAAAATATATTTTGAAATTTAAGAATAACTAAATTAGTAGAATTTTGATATGATGAAATTTCAGGGTCGCACTGTTCATGAGGGATGCTCTATTCCTACAGACCCTTATACATTCTCGATGATGAGTCCATAGATATGCAACTAGTATTAAAGATATTATTATTGCATTTGAACAGTTGAATGTTATATTTGAATGTTTGTCTCATAACATGCTTCAGATTTCAAATAGTTTCCTAGTGCACCTTCTTCCTCCACACCTCGCGATTCATATCCTCAAACAACGTACACTCAGGTAGCCTTAATTCATTAATAAGGTTGTAAATCTATGTTAGCTAGTTTTCATAATTTTGCGTATATACAAATCTAAAAAATTGAAGAGAAACACAAATATTGCATTCAAGTATTCCTTGATCATGTCACATTATGTTCTCCTATATCAACATGATACCTGAGATATTGTTTCATTTGCAGTTGTTGACAAGAGATAGCCCTAGTGATGTTGGTGGCATGATGGACTATGGAGTTGTTGCAGCAATAGCCAGTTCTGATCCATTGAGAGAGGTATGGAATAGATTAGTCGATTTGAAATTATATTTTCTCTTTTATGGTCTATTATAGAAAAATTTCACGATAATTTTATGTAGTTTAATTTCTATCTTCATGGTTGCTACAGGTGGTTGTCACTCCAGATCGTGGACATGGTGATGCTTTAAATGTGCATGATGACTATATGTATGCGGTAAGTGATTATATTTTGTTATATGTCATTCCATAATTCAATTTCTATGTTTTAGCATCTTTACTTTTAATTGTATCAGTTGAAGGTCTAGAGTGAAGAAAGGAGGAGTAGCGGGCGTGTTCGAAAGACAAGATAAGCAATAGTCACTCCATCCAGCCGAATTTTGAAGGCAGCACGGGATCTATTTCCTTCCCCTAGAGGGAAATGACTATGTATTAGTGTTGTTTGTTGTATGCCTATGTGGCATTTTGGAACATATGTTTTGTACTATTGATATATATACGTGATATTTTATGTCCAAATGGCTCCTTTGTACTAAGCTTATATGGTTTTTTTGGATATATTTATATACTTTTATCAATATATATCATTGTTTTTCCTTTCGGATTTTTGATTAAAGGAACTCTTATTTTTCTACTACCATTCTTGAATGATGTTATCATGCGTATCATGTAATTTGTATGCTTGAATGTTGTAGGCATGGATTTTGTTTACATCTAATGCTTAATTAATTACTATCAAATGCTCAATAAGCCCCATCTAAAGCATATTGTATAAATAAGCTCCATTCATGGTGGTTTGTATCCTTTGGAATGCTTCAACTACTTCTGCCTCACCAATGCAGAGGCAAGGAGTCTCAAACCCAATCAGTTTGACAACCTACCTTCAAGGGGCTCCTAACAAGATTAATACAACCTATTTTGAGCAATCTACACAACCTCAAAGATCCATCAAACCAAACTCTTCATTCAACACCTTACCCAAAAATCCACCCTTGTAGCACTCTGATGCAGAGCCAAGTTGGAGAAGACTCACAACAATGGAAATGTCAATTCTCAATCAAGAACTCTTCTTCATAATGATTCAGCCTAATAGGCATCAACCCACCCTCAAGGGTCTCAACTCCTCAACCTTGCAAATGAACAACAAGACTCCACCAAGGCCCTAAAAATACCATCAACATTCATACAATGACAATTGAATCAATTGAGAACAATCCCTAAGTTAGATTCATCAAGGTTTCCAAAACTCACATTTGTGACTGGTTATTCTTGTAGTGCTCAAAACTCAGTTTTAGCCAGATTTCTCCCAACCTTTCCAAAACACTAGACAATTACAAGATGCATTTAGATACCCTTTTCATGGCTACACAACATACGAAAGAATCAGTGGTCTCTCTTTTGGACGGACATAGACTTTCAACACACCTACTTCAATTTTGGCTTCACAATTAGCCCTTTTTTTCTAAAGGGACCACCTTCCAACTTTAGGTATCTATCCAGATGCCTTGGATAGTCTTAGGTCATGGTTCCAAACCTCAAATTTTGTCATTATTTTGTGTCTATAGACCCTCTAACTCACAAAACCCAAGAAACCCTCCTAAACCTTCACAAAATCAAGGATTTTAAAGAAGCATACAACTCCAGACCTCTCTCAACATTTCCAAAGCCCCAAACACCTAAAAATACTTATGCACAAGCTCATTAGACCCTCACATAACCCTTATAGGCATTAATTCTTAAAAACCTCTCTTTGGTTCCTTACTTCCATGTTGGAAAACCCTTGTTCAGTCTTAGAACAGTCACAAAAACACCACATAAGTATGACTCCTTATTCCAAAATGAGTTGACACACTTATTATAACATTTTTTCAATCATTCCACTGAGATACAATAGGAAATAGTAGGTGGATTGATTGTTACATCACAAATTTCACCTCAAACCCTTGATTCGGCAACACTGGGACAGTCACTGTTTGTGTTGGTTCTCTCTACAAACAAAGAGTTAAGACACCAAATAAAAAATAAATGAATTAGAAAATATATAGACACATCCTCTAAAATTATTAGACCATGAAGAACCAGCATGTGCCCATACAACACTCAAAAAGATCAAGAAAACAGTATTTTTCTAGAAAATTGCTCAAAACTGTGGTGTTTTTTGTGTAAAATTGTTACAAAACTTCTTCCACTCTCTCATTCGAGCCTTGTTAAGGATTTTTAAATAATTTTCCAACATCCATATTCTCCCCAACACCCATAACCAACCTTTGGATTAGTTGGTCCCTTAATTACATTTGTTTGTGTTAAAGTTGCTTTGTCAACATTTTACAACTTATATGATTTCTAATTGACTTCGAAGACACAAAACACCCTTTATTTTCATTATGCTTGATCTCTCAAAGCTTATTAGACAAAATAAACCTAAATATACTAACGTTTCCCTATTGATGTATTCAAATAAAATAAGATTGATGATGTGGTGTAGGTGCTCCTGCACCAAACTCAAAACCCGGTCCAAGCCTAATTTATGCCAACCTTTCCAAAACACTTGACCATTTAAAGGTGGATTAAGATACCCTTTTCAGGGTTACACAACATATTCCAAAACCAATAGTAACTCTTTTGTACCAACATGAACTTTCAATACACCTCCCTCGCTCTAGGCTTCATAATTAGGCCTAATTTCCAAAGGAACCCCCTCACAAACTCACCTCCAAACCAAGGAAACTTGAAACAGTCTTAGGGATTCTGACCAAACTCAAGATTCTCCCATTTTAAGATCCCCAAGAGCTTGTTCTATTCCTCTACTCACAAACTGTCCTAAACCATCACAAAATCAAGGGTTTTAAAGAAACTCATAACTCCAAACCTCCCCCAATCCTTCCAAAGTCCAAAAACCCCACAATACCTCTTCCCTAACTTAAAAGACACTCATAATCCCATTCCTTTCAGTATTTCTTAGATTCATTACTTGAGTTCCTTACTTTCATGGTGGAAACACCCCTGAACAGCATTAGAACTTCACACCCCGCTGAGTTTATTAAATCTCTCAGCCTCCAAAGTATTCATACACCAAACTAATCATGGTATAGGCCAATCCACCAAGAAAAAGGATCAGAATAGTAGGTGGATTGGTTAATGTGTCATGGTGTTGCCCTCAAAACCCCTAACACAGAAAATAGAGCAGTAACCAAGTTTGTTGATTCCACACACACCAATGGTGGATTTAAACCTTCAGAACAGATGCAAAGAAATTAAACACATATGCAATCAAGTATCCAAAGCCTCAAGTCATGATAGACTTTATGGGCCTATGCAAGGCATAGAAAATTCAGGAAAATAAAGAAAACCAGTGATCAGCGTTTTCAAGTATATTTTCTTATTAGAAACTGAACAAAATCAACCCTCAACTCAGGGTATTACAGAAATATATCTTGATACCACCTTCCAACTACCCCTTGAGCTGATCAACCACCATAACCACCCTTTGTTAGACTTCTAAGATGGCAATTTGCCAATTTTTCTCTTAATTACCATTCATTCACAACTTGATTTTGCAAATACCACCTAGCTGACCTATTAAGCCTTTTAAATACAATTGAAAGGTATTTACATAGCATATAGAAATATAGAGAGAAAATACAATAAATATTTTAACTAATGAATTGTAAAAAATGGATTTTTGTAGTTTATATTCATGTTGTTGATTACATTGCATTGCGCATCTTTCAAAGTCAAAGCATTACTTCACTTTGCATAACTAATAAGTAGATGTTGATAGATGCCAAAAATTTAATTACAATATAGTTTGAACAAATTCAACCTAAGCAGTTATGCAATTTCTTCACATTGCATAACTAATAACTAGGAGCAGCTTCCAATTGCATTTTCTATTCATGGCATTCTATGAGACCAAATTTCTTTGAGATATTTTTTCAAATAGTTCCCTGCCTTGTCTATGTTACCACATTTTTCATACATGTCTACAAAAGCATCTTCTCAAATAGTTCATTGCCTTGTTTCTATGGCTAAAAGCCTAAAACAAGTGATTTTGAACAAGCTATGGATGCTTCGAAAAATATATCAAAAGCATAATAGTAAGCAACAACATAGACAAGGCAGTGAACTGTTTGAAAAAATGCATCAAAAAAATTGCTTTGAAATGATAAATTTAGTTGTGCTTTCACTCTTCTTTAACATTGTATATCTACTCATTTTTATAACAAGAGATAAAAAAATATCTTTTTTTAAATCGAAAGGCATTTCCATAGCATAGAGATATAGAGAGCAAATAAAATAAAGAGTTTAACTAATGAAATGTAGAAAATAGATTTTTGTAGTTTATATTCATGCATTGCACATCTTTCAAACTCAAAGCATCACTTCACATTGCATAACGAATAATTAGAGGCTGATAGATGACAAAATTTCAATTACAATATAGCTTTTTACAAAGTCAACCTAAGCAGTTATGCAATTACTTCACATTGCATAACTAATAACTAGGAGCAACTGCCAATTGATTTAGCTTGTCATGGCATTCCATGAGACCACATTTCTTTGAGGCATTTTTTTGAATAGTTCATTCCCTTGTCTATGCTACAACATTTTTCATATATGTCTACCAAAGCATTTTATCAAATAGTTAATTGCCTTCTTGCTATGGCTAAAATCCTAAAACAAATGATTTCAAACAAGCTATGGATGCTTGGAAAAAATCTATGAAAGCATAATAGTAAGCAATAGCATAGACAAGCCATTGAACTTTTTGAAAAAATGCCTCAAAGAAAAGTGGTCTCATGGTGATGGAATGCCATGACAAGCCATAGATAAGGCAGTGAATTGTTTGAAAATATGCCTCAAATAAATGTGGTCTCATGGTGATGGAACGCCATGATGAATGCCTATGGTGATGGACTGTCATGGCATTCCATCACCATGAGAACACATTTCTTTGAACTGCTTGAAAAATGCATCAAAAAAATTTCTTTGAAATGATAAATTTAGTTGTGTTTTGATGCAGAGCCAAGGTGGAGAAGACTCACAACAATGGAAATGCCAATTCACATTCAAAGAACTCTTCTTCATAATGATTCAACCTAATAGGCATCAACTCACCCTCAAGGTTTTCAAACCTTTAATCTTGCAAAATAGCAACAAATCTCCACCAAGGAACTACAAAGACTCTCAACATCCATACAATGGCAATTTGAAAACAATCTCCAAGTCAGGTTCATTGAAATCTCTAAATTCTCTTGCATGCCTATCTTTCATCTCCTTCATCTCTTTAGCCATATCATTCTTATTTGGAGGAATCTTAGCAACCTTGCCTCTTCACCTTCTTCTTCAACCTGCAAAATGAAAATAGATCTACTTCCTGATGCTCTGATACCACTATGATGCAGAGCATCAATAACCAAACTCCTTAACACCATCATTTATTCAAGGGATTTCAATCCCAAACAGAATCAGGAGAAGATCAAATTAAAAAAAACAACTTGTTTACTAAACTTTTCATCAATTTCTCTTCAAATTCACTTGATTTCTTCAGTTCTATAAAACTCCAAGACAACATGTCAGTTTCCCAAATCACCAAAATCATATTCTAGACCATTATCAACATCTAATTGACTAATCTTAACAAAAAAACCTGATCAAAGGCATTGAACCAACCAATACTTCAATATTCACCAAAACCTTCTTGATACAACTCACACTCCCCAAGGCTAATAGACATACATTCTTACATTCAAACTATTATCAGACTTACAAGAGCCTCATAATCATCATGCTTCTAATAGAAACAAACCAACAACATATTCACATAACTCTGAGTTATCAAATTTAATGATTTTCACAGTCATAACACCATTCTTCATCAAGATTCCACCCTAGTCTAAACATCAAATCAACAACCTTAACCTTTAACATTTTCCCAAATCATTGAAATACCTTTGAAAACATTATTTAAGCAATTACATCATAAATCTAATCACAAATACCATTGGCCTCTGTTTTAACACTCATTTCATCAATTTCCTTGTAGGTTACCAAAGCCCTAAATTGGGTGATACAACTCTACCATCTTTGCATCAACACAAGATTGATATAGTTTTGGAGACCCATTATAGAGTATTTAGACATATCACAAAAAACATTTCCACTTTTTTTGAGAGAAACATCAAAAAACTGGTCTGATACACTGCTCCCAGCCATATATTAGGCCAAATTTGCAAGGTGACTACCAACAAATCATCTCCAAATCACTAACCAACCTTAAACATTCTTTTTTCATACCTCCAAACTTAGAATTCCATCATTTTAAAGAGTTATTAGATCCACTAAAATATTTAAATATCAAAACCCTTGAATATAGGCTTTGCAAGCAAAATAATGAGGTTTTCTTGGAATATCACCTTCCACATCTTCTACCAAAATTCCATATCTTCCAACACCTTTAAATACACCTACAAACATCATCTATACCCTTTTCAATCCATGGAAAACTCTATTTCTTCATTACGCATGACGGTAGCATCAAATTTTGTGTGGAAACCTTCAATTTATGTGTGTAAGAGCAACTTCATATGAGCATTCTTGCATTCCCCTATATCTAAAATCATAAAAAACATTCAAAACACCCTAACATTAACCTACTCCACCAATCTACTTGGCCTATGTTGGTGGAGTAGTGATGAAATGCTCTATTAGACTCTCAAACCCATTGTAAAAAGAACTATACCAGCCCCCTTTTTGCACACCTTACAATGCCTTTTATAAATTTTTCCCTCTTAGCAAATGCCTTTTCTAACTTCTCATCATTGCAACTACCCTTTTAACTCTTAATCTTCCTTGATTTATGCTCTCTCTTGTTGCATAATTACATCATGATTACTTCTTAACATTTTATTATTTGCATTTTTTATATTTTCACCTCCTAGTGACTTATTTTATGACTTGATTACATTCAAATTAGCCATTACAAGGCCTTGACACATCATTTTGGCTTGAACATACAAATTGGACAAATTAGCCTTTCGAAGGCATTACAAGCCATAAACAAGGCAATGAACTATTTGAAAGAATGCCTCAAATAAATGCAGTCTCATGGTGATGGAATGTAATGACAATAATCACCATGAGACCGTATTTCTTTCAGGCATTTTTTCAAACAATTCACTACCTTGTCTATGCTACCACATTTTTCATACATGTCTACCAAAGAATTTTGTCAAATAGTTCACTACCTTGTTGCTATGGCTAAAATCCTAAAACAAGTGCTTTCGAACAAGCTATGGATGCTTGGAAAAAATCTATTGAAGCATAATAGTAAGCAATAGCATAGACAAGGTAGTGAACTACTTGAAAAAATGCCTCGAAGAAATGTGGTCTCATGGTGATGGAATGCCATGACAAATGCCTATGGCTATGGATTGTCATGGCATTCCATCACCATGAGAGGGCATTTCTTTGAGGCATTTTTTCAAATAGTTCACTGCCTTGTCTATGCTACGACATTTTTTATACATGTCTACCAAAGCATTTTATCAAACAGTTCATTGCCTTGCTGCTATAGCTAAAAGCCTAAAATAGGTGCTTTCAAACAAGCTATGGATGCTTGGAAAAAGTCTATCAAAGCATAATAGTAAGCTTGAAGCGATTCCGCATATTTGGGTGCGAAAGAGGACCATGCCTAGCATAAACATACCTATTCAAACATGTTGGAATAGTTCATTTGTTCACACGAGCTACAGAATGAAAGTTGCAAAGTAGTGCAACTTTCAACTACTTGTATTTGACAATTTTTTCCTTGAGTGAAAATTCACCACCATAGGAAAAAACCTCTGAGATAGCAAAAATCGAGCAAGTTTATTGTAGAGGGGCCCAACATGATCTCATAGGATTAGACAAGAAGTTTCTAAGCATCACGATGTTTGAGTAATAGCATGTTGAAGTTCGCAGCCATTTTGCACTTTGGACCCTTAAGGGATCGATTTGGTTGAGCATAGCTCGGAGCGATTCCGCGTGTTTAGGTGTGAAAGAAGACCATTCCTAGCGTAAACATACCTATTTGAACGTGTTGGAACAGTTCATTTGGTCACACGAGCTGCAGAACGAAAGTTGCACCACTTTGTAACTTTCAACTACTTGCATTTGACAACTTTTTCCTCGAGTGAAAATTTGCCACCATAGGAAAAAGCCTCCGAGCTAGAGAAAACTAAGCAAGGTTATTGTAGAGGGGCCCAACATGATCCCATAGGATTAGATGAGAAGTTTATAAGCATCATGATGTCCGAGTAATAACATGCTGAAGTTCACAGCCATTTTACACTTTGGACCCTTAAGGGATCGATCCGGTTGAACATAGGTCAGAGCGATTCCGCATGTTTAGGTGCGAAAGAGGGCCATTCCTAGCGTAAAAATACCTATTCAAATTCATTGGAACAGTTCATTTGGTCACATGAGCTACAGAATGAAAGTTGCACCAATTTGTAACTTTCAACTACTTGCATTTGACAACTTTTTCCTCGAGTGAAAATTCGCCACCATAGCAAAAAGCCTCTGAGATAGCAAAAACCGAGCAAGGTTATTGTAGAGGGGACCAACACAATCCCATAGGATCATATGAGAAGTTTTTAAGCATCACGATGTCCGATTAATAGCATGTTGAAGTTCGCAGCCATTTTACACTTTGGACCCTTAAGGGATCGATCCGGTTGAACGTAGCTCGGAGTGATTCCGCATGTTTAGGTGCAAAAGAAGACCATGCCTAGCGTAAACATACCTATTCAGATGCATTGGAATAGTTTGTTTGGTCACAGGAGTTGTAGAACGAAAGTTGCACCACTTTGCAACTTTCAACTACTTGCATTTGACAACTTTTTCATCGAGTGAAAATTCACCACCATAGGAAAACTCCTCCAAGATAGCAAAAACCAAGAAAGGTTATTGTAGAGGGGCCCAACGTGATCCCATAGGATTAGATGAGAAGTTTATAAGTGTCATGGTGTTCGAGTAATAGCATGTTGAAGTTTGCAGCCATTTTGCACTTTGGACCCTTAAGGGATCGATCCGATTGAACGTAGCTTGGAGTGATTTCGTGTGTTTAGGTGTGAAAGAGGACCATGCCTAACATAAACATACATATTTGGATGCGTTGGAACAGTTTGTTTGGTCACACGAGCTGTAGAACGAAAGTTGCACCACTTTGCAACTTTCGACTACTTGCATTTGACAACTTTTTCCTCGAGTGAAAATTTTCCACCATAGGAAAAAGCCACTGAGATAGAAAAAACCAAGAAAGGTTATTGTAGAGGGGCCTAATGTGATCCCATAGGATCAAATGAGAAGTTTCTAAGCATCACGATGTCTGAGTAATAGCATGTTGAAGTTCACAGCCATTTTGCACTTTGGACCCTTAAGGGATCGATCCGGTTGAATGTAGCTTGGAGTGATTCCGTGTGTTTAGGTTCGAAAGAGTACCATGCCTAGTGTAAACATACCTATTCAAATGTGTTGGAATAGTTTGTTTGGTCACACGAGCTACAGAACAAAAGTTGCACCACTTTGCAACTTTCAACTACTTGCATTTGACAACTTTTTCCTCGAGTGAAAATTCAACACCATAGGAAAAAGCCTCCGAGATAGCAAAAACCGAGAAAGGTTACTACAGAGGGGCCCAACATGATCCCATAGGATCAGATGATAAGTTTCTAAGCATCACGGTGTCCGAGTAATAGCATGTTGAAGTTCGCAGCCATTTTGCACTTTGGACCCTTAAGGGATCGATCTGGTTGAACATAGCTCAGAGCGATTCTGTGTGTCTAGGTGCGAAAGAGGACCATGCCTAACGTAAAAATACCTATTCAGATGCGTTGGAACAGTTCGTTTGGTCACACGATCTATAGAACGAAAGTTGCACCACTTTGCAACTTTCAACTACTTGCATTTGACAACTTTTTCTCGAGTGAAAATTCGCCACCATAGGAAAATGCCTCCAAGATAGCAAAAACCAAGCAACATTATTGCAGATGGGCCCAATTTGATCCCATAGGATCATACAAGAAGTTTCTAAGCATCATGGTATCTGATTAATAGCATGCTAAATTTCGCAGCCATTTTGCACTTTGGACCCTTAAGGGATCAATCTAGTTGAACGTAGCTCGGAGCGATTCTGCATTTTTAGGTGTGAAAGAGGACCATGCCTAGTGTAAACATACCTATTCAAATGCTTTGGAACAGTTCTTTTCGTGACACAAGCTGCATAATGAAAGTTGCACCACTTTGCAACTTTCAACTACTTGCATTTGACAACTTTTTCCCTGAGTGAAAATTCGCCAGCACAGGAAAATACCTCCGAGATAGCAAAAACTAAGATAGGTTATTGTAGAGGGTCCCAACGTAATCCCATAGGATTAGATGAGAATTTTCTAAGCATCATGGTGTCTGAGTAATAGCATGCTAAATTTTGCAGCCATTTTGCACTTTGGACCCTTAAGGGATCGATCTAGTTGAACGTAGCTCAGAGCGATTCTACGTGTTTGGGTGCAAAAGAGGACCGTGCCTAGCATAAACGTACCCACCTGGATGTGTTGGAATAGTTCGTTTGGTCACACAAGCTGCAGAATGAAAGTTGCACCACTTTGTAACTTTCAACTACTTGCATTTGACAACTTTTTCCCCGAGTGAAAATTCACCAGCACAGAAAAATGCCTCTGAGATAGCAAAAACCGAGAGATTTTATTGTAGATGGGCCCAATGTAATCTTTTAGGATCAGACGAGAAGTTTCTAATCATCACGGTATCCAAGTAATAGCATGTTGAATTTCGCAGCCATTTGCACTTTGGACCCTTAAGGGATCGATCTGGTTGAACATAGCTCGGAGCGATTTTGCGTGTTTGGGTGCAAAAGAGGACCGTGCCTAGCGTAAATGTACCCACCCGGATGCATGGGAATGGTCTATTTGGTCACACGAGCTGCAAAACAAAAGTTGCACCACTTTGCAACTTTCAACTACTTGCATTTGACAACTTTTTCCCCGAGTGAAAATTTGCCAGCACAGAAAAAATGCCTCCGAGATATCAAAAACTGAGAGAGGTTATTGTAGATGGGCCCAACATGATCTTGTAGGATTAGATGAGAAGTTTCTAAGCATCACGATATCCGATTAATAGCATGTTGAATTTCGCAGCCATTTTGCACTTTGGACCCTTGAGGGATCGATCCGGTTGAACGTAGCTCGGAGCGATTTTGCGTGTTTAGGTGTGAAAGAGGACTGTGCCTAGTGTTAATGTACCCACTCAGATGCATTGGAATAGTCCGTTTGGTCACACGAGCTGCAGAATGAAAGTTGCACCACTTTGCAACTTTCAACTATTTGCATTTGACAACTTTTTCCCCGAGTGAAAATTAGGAAAATGCCTTCAAGATAGTGAAAACCGAGAGAGGTTATTGTAGATGGGCCCAACATGATCTTTTAGGATTAGATGAGAATTCTCTAAGTGTCACAGTGTTCCGAGTAATAGCATGTTGAATTTCACAGCCATTTTGCACTTTGGACCCTTAATGGATCGATCTGGTTGAACATAGCTCAGAGCGATTCCGTGTGTTTAGGTGTGAAAGAGGACCATGCCTAGCGTAAACGTACCCACTTGGATGCGTTGGAACATTTTTTTTGGTCACACGAGCTGCAGAATGAAAGTTGCACCACTTTGCAACTTTCAACTACTTGCATTTGACAACTCTTTCCCCGAGTGAAAATTCGCCACCACAGGAAAATGCCTTTGAGATAGTAATAACCAAGAGAATTTACTGTAGAGGGTTCCAACATGATCTCATAGATTTAGACAGAGATTTTGTCATCACCACGGTTTACGAGTAATACCCTATCAAATACTGTTTCCCTTTTGCACTTTGCACCCTTGAGGGATCGAGTCGATTGAACCATAGTAGTTGTTTTGTTGAATTTCATACCCTAAGGTATGTTAGAGATGATCTAGGTTGGATCGATTTCTCTAAGGCATATGCTGCCCCTACCTTGTCAACCCTAAGAAATATGATTTTAGGGGTACTCTCAATGTTAGGAGTAACGTATAATGAACCATACCCAAGCCCTTGATATTTTTGTCATTTCTCTAGAAAAATGGGTTATCTTATTCCTTGTTGATGTAGACCAAGGCTACCATGTCATATGAATCCCCCATGTTCTTAATGAATTGGAAACCCTTACCACATTTATCTATTGGTACAACAATTTTGAGATGTCTTCCTCTATAACCTCTTTGTTTAGCTCTCCCCACTTGGAGAAAACCATGGGTTCAAACTTGATTATAGAAGAGGCTTTTTTCTATGTTTTATGGTTTTCCATATGTCTTAGGATAAGATGGGAGTTGTCCTACATAAAAATACCCTTTAATACCATAGTCTCTACAACCCTTGTCTTGTCTTGTATTTGGACCTTGATATTTGGAAAGGATTTATGTGAGGTGAATGATGAGGCTAAAGTGGATGGATCAATATAGGATGATGAATGTGAGGCAGTATCATTGTTAGGCACTTGGATTAGTTTTTGATATTTTTCTTCAAATTTATGATAATAATGGAAAGGCCAAGGGTGAAGGGCACACAATCAACTAAGAGGGGGGATGAATTGGTAGATCCAAACAATTATAATTGTTAGTTTATGTTCAATCCTTTAGGTTCAAAACAACCTTTTCTTTTAAAATTTGTAAGAGGTTAGTCTCTAATGCCTTGAATGAGTCAAATTCACATGCATGAGTAGGTTGTTTTGTTATGATTGAATTTAATAAAGACTGAGTTGAGACGTTAGGGTTTTGTTACCTTTTAGGTCTCTTCTACCAGTTTTTTGAGCTTTCATGGTAGTCAAATGTGCTACAAGATTTCAAATGGAAGACTACAAAGAAGTTAATGTCATTTCTCATAGGAGTGAAGTGATGGCATATGACAGTTAATTGGAAAAAGATAGCAGCAACATATCAAATCATCAAGAGATAACACAGATTGAAGAAATCCTAGATGTTCAGATAGAGAGACCATTCAGGATTTCAAGGAAGATCACTATTAACAGTTGGTTAGGGTATTTGAAAGTCCATTAGAAGGTTTTGTGAATGAGGTTAGACAGTCTTTAGATGAATATAATATTTTCTTTTGTGGCTTTTGGGCTAGATAATCTGGTGTTTCTTGCTAGTCTTCTACACTTTCAAGGAATAAAACTAGAGCCAAGGATTAATAAACCATGGTCATAATTTAGCAAGGAGGGTGTAGCAGTAAATGATGTAGTTTCTATAAGTGGTAATGAAGATGATGCCCTTTTTGGATATCCTCTCTTTGAGGTCGGTCACTTCCTTATTATGAGGGTATTGAAAAGATCCAATTTAGGAGACCTGGAATTGGATAGGAAACAAACAAATGTACAGTCAATTGACAGTGTCAAGGGAAGTGAGGTATGAATACAGTCATCATTTCATCAAAGGACAATAGATTTAAAGGAAGGTTATTCATTAAGACAAGCATCATAAATGTATGAACACAAGGGAACTATGAAGGGTCACTGTACATGGAAATGTGCAAATGAAAAAGGATATATTAGAAATGAGTAGTGATCGGTTGTTAAGTACAGTGAGTGTATGATTATAAAGTGCTTGACAATCAAATTCACTCACCACATTCAATGTCCTATGACTATCAAGTCTATGTCAGTCAGTGTCTCAAGACTCCAAGAGCTATGGTTTTGTATGTAGCAATAGGTCCTTATGAATGTGGAGTCTTCAATTAACTCTTTAAATGTAAACCATGAAGCATTACAACTAATTTTAAATGTAATATACACATTTAATTGAGGCATATATTAAGGAATATACAAATTTGCATGTATTAATTTCTCATGATTTTAATATATCAAAAAATACAGTAAGTCAATGACAAATATTACAATAGTGATGGAAGAACATCTTGAAAATATTCTCATTTGTCAATACTTGTAGCAATACATTCAGGGAAATAATCCTCCCATTTCCAACACAAATCATGAAATATATTGTACTTGAGAAAAGGACAAAAGGAGTTGCTGCCCAGTTTCATTTTTCCATTCCACCTCAGCTGGCCCAACTATTTGCATTCCAAAATGGTTCAAAACATGTACGTCCCCTACTCCCTACAAAACACATGGGTAGTAGCCTCTCTATGGTTGTGTAGTATCATAGGAATTTGGTCCACAAAAAACCTACAAAAGCCTCTCAATCTTAGACATAGACACATAGAAATCATTAAAAGAGCAATAACTAAATAATGTCAGTCATATAGCTGACGAGACCTACTATCACCTTCATGCATGCTAGATAAGGAGGTCGATTGAAGGTCCTACAATGGTGATGTTCCCCTTCGCTACTTTATCATCTCTCGATGACCCTACATATAAATTTCAAATATATCACTGAGAGGCTTAACATAAAACGTGTCGCATATAATAATCCGATAAATCTAGGAGATGGAAAAGAAAGAGAAGATTGACAACCAAAAAATGCACCAACAACCAATGTTTCTCATACCACTGAACACTTGCACCAACAACCGATGTTGTTCTTTTCTTATATACTTTGACAAACTTCAGTATTACCTATAGTCACAATCAGAAAAGGATCAATGATAGTCGTAAATGCATATGACATCAAACAGTAATGGTGAAAAATCCTTATTGCAAGGTGTTGGTCCAAAAGAGTGATCAATAACATGGATTTACAAATTCAATGTGCATACTTACAAATCAATCCAGGGAACCATCTGGGTCTACTCTAGTATTTATTGTGTCGAGTATTGCCTCATGGTCAAACTCACACACTTTCCACAAGTTCTTGTTCGCAGGTCTACCCTTATATTTGATCAAATGAACGTTGGTGGCGACGACAAGGTTCGAATAGTGAAGAATTTTCCAATGCGTGTTGAAGTCCTTAAACAACCAAACTACAACATTCTTAACTGGATACCTTCAAAGCCATGTTCTAGTAACAACCACCGAACCTATAGGATATTCTATGTTTTCTCCATCTATAATTGGGGACTCCAATTTCTTTTTGGTCTCGATACAATGCAACAGGTAATAATTTGTACCCTCTTCATTGTCTTCATCTACAATCACCGCATAAATGTGCCCTGCATTGATATGTTCATCTTGTTAGATTTATTTACTGAGAAACATAATAAAACTTGTAAGTAAGATATATTACTTGGTTCTAGTAGGTCTGATACATGATCAAAGTCAATGGATGATTGCATCTTTATGATTTGTAGAGCCATCGAGAGCTGATAAGTGTCAAGTGGGATTAGACTTCTTATAGACCATTCGTCAACCCACTCGTTTGACTCGCAATCATTCCATGATTGAAGTGTACATGCATAACAAAAGCATGTCATCTTCCTTGTATGGATAGTCCATGTACCTGCATTGGAGCTTCTAAAAGAGTGTAGCTTGCTCAATCCTGTTAGTGTACAACAATCCTCATATTTTGCAATGTTAGTATCATCTACTAAATGAAAAAATCTATGAACTAAATAATTACCTTCACTACTTGGACCCATTGAACCATTGCACCACTAGACAATTGATCTTGCATCTGTCAACTTTACATTGTTTGTGTACTTTAACTCTTCTCGTGCTAGGGCTCTTTTGATACATGCACCTGCTCCATCATGCTCCCCCTTTCCATGCCCAGCCTCTGAGAAGTTCCACATATGTTGAACACCACTAATCCTATGCATCCTGCTCAACCAGTAAAACATTCTGGCATTCTTGAATTGTGATGTACAATTATCTAACCATATGATATGCTAACTAAATGATATGCCCCTGCTAGCCAGATCGGCATACAACATATGAAAGAAACCTTGAACAAACTCTATAGAATGTGTGAGATCATCACTGATGTAAAAGTGATACTCCCTCAATACTTTCCTATTTTCCTTTGTACTATCATTTGCATGAATTAATGCTATATGTACAAATATAGCAACCTGCATGGAGTTGTAGTACTGTGGTTGCACCTCGTTCTGTGGTTGTAGTGTGTATTTCTCAGTAAAGTCGACAACTAAAATGATATGATGAAGTGGAAATGTGTCCTTGCATAACTTGAACTGTGAGTCCAACCATTGTGCTCTGTGTGTATGTGTTGCATAATCATAAACCACCCGATCATGAAAAATGCCAATAAACTGATACACTGGAATCTTATCACTGACCAATTCACACTTCTTTGCTTCTTTCCCATCTTTTAGACTATATGCCACTGTCTAATATTTGTAGAATTCCACAATTTTGTCTCCAATTGTGTGTGTACTAGCCATGTGTTGGCAAATTGGAAAATGTTGCATGCCACCACAATGATCACATGTGCCATCCAAACATGATTTTTTGTAAAAAATTTGACCATCCTCTCTTTCACATAAAATGGAAGACAAAAATTTCCTTGACAATTTAGGTGGAGGCATTATGTTACATTCCTGCAAAACATTATCAATATGCATATCTACACATATACGTCAATAAACATCATAATGGTTAGAAAACTCAATATGAACCCTACAACAACAAGTAGTGCGTGTGTGATTTCTCCTGACATAAAAAGGATTTAGCATTTCAAAATACCTTTGACATATTTTAATTTCAGGAAACTTCTGTACAAAATCCACAAAAAATTAGATTTGAGTGGTATCCAAATAATGCATTAGATGTGGCTCATTGTTTTTACTACCAATTCTCCTTCTTACAACATCTCTTTGATTAGGAGAGGTCCTTGTGTTATCCTTCCAATAATTTACAATTAAAGATCTCAAGCCTTGAGCAATTCTTGTGTCTTTCTGTTGCACTCTACCCAAAAATTCCCATAACTCATTGCTATTTGGATCCTCCACTCTTTCACACCTTCCTTTGGCTCTCATTAGAGATGATCTACTTATTTTCAAAGACTTACTTGTCTTTGTAAGGTTCACCTTGTTCCTTGCTTGACTTCTTAATAGTGTTGTTGTCATCACACGTCGTGTGGCACAACTATCCTTCATGCGTGAGGTGGAACCCATGCTCTCGTATGCACTCATCAAGTTCTTTAAAATGGAATTTTCACTTGAGTCATTCAAAACTCTTAGCCCAAGAGCCTTCATGTTGGGCCTAAATTTGAGTTTCCTCATCATTTCAACAAATAGTTGGAATCTTCCACCCTCACTTAGCTTTGCAAAAAACAAACTCCATATCCTTTCTGCATATCTTTGACATGTACATTTTGGAATATTATTAGGCATCCATTTCAAAACATTGGAATCAATATCAATAAAAAATGTAGGTTTTCTACTCTAGGAGGAGTTCTCAAATGTAAATTTGTGTCAATATTGGGAAGGTCAACAACATTGGGGATAGATCATGTACCTTCAATTGGAGGTGCAATTGATGACATACCTTAATATTGACATGTAAATGATGTTGTACCTCCAACTTGAGATGTTGTTTGTGGAGTTCCTTCAAATAGAGATGTGTTTGTTGATGTATTTTCAAAACACAATGTTTTTGATGGTGTATCTTCAATTGGAGATGTGATTTCCGATGTACCTGGAAAACCACATGTTGTTGTCAATGTGTCTTCAACTGGAGATGTGCATTGAGCTTCACCCATGGTTGATGGTGTGCCCCCAACTTTTGTATCCATTCATATCCTTCCACAAACTTTTCTCATTTGTGCCCTTTGTTTTTCCAATTTGACATCTCTCTTAGATTGCACAGGAATTTTTGGTTGTATGGGCTGCAATTCCTTTGCTTCACAAGCCACATTTTTTTATTCTCTTCTCCTTGCATTTTTAACTGCACGTTCTTCTGGTGTTAGAGGCTTCGGTCATTTCCTCGGCATGACCTTGAATGCTACATGTCCACAAACACACATAGAACAAAAGTAAGTAATGCATTTTACAAAAAAATTGATGCAGAGAGGGGTGGAAACCATTCAATATAGCAAGTCAATGAGAATCACAAACCTAGGGTATAAATTGCTGCCACCTAAATGAAAACTAGAGACTCTTGTGTTTATTTTTCTCAAAACCAAATTTTTGATTGTCAACAAAGTCATGAAGAATATGGATTCAAAGAAGGGTTTGTGATGCTATATCTTATCATTATTCACTATTTCTTTGGCAATGAGGTAACTTAGAAAGACAATAAGCATTCTCAACTATGTCAACTCACTTGAATTTATCTAAGCACATGTGATGAAGCTGAATTTTTTATGGAACAAAAAAATTAATGGACACTTGCATTAACATTGATGAAAGCTATTAGGTTTTCCAAATTAGATGAAAATTAAAGTTTTCCAAATTAGTTGAAAAAAGAATGAAATACAGTGAATTCCACTAGCCATGCTGGAAATGGACTACTATAAGCAATGCAAATAGAATTCATAAATAAATTTATGTTAAGTAAATGTCATGTTTTTATTTTTTTTGTTCTTCAAACTCATAAAAATTGGACTTTTTTATGCAAATCTAAAAATTGAACTTTTTTATGCAAATCCCATCTAATTCAATGTTGAATTCTAAGTCCAATTGTTATGATTAATAAAATCATTAAGTAAATTTAGTTTATATTGTCAAAAACAAAAAATATACTAAATACAAATATTTCAATTTACCAAAATGAATATATTACCTCAGATAATGTAAAATGATGTAGAAACTTCAAAATATCTTCTTCTACGTTGTCTACCATGCAGATTGGTGGTAAAAAGGTGATGGATCAAGCATAGATTGGTACAATATGAAGTCAACTGCAAAAAAAAAGGCATTTCTGACTCAGATAAAGCGTTGAACCAGACAAACACAGGAGAATGTGGGCCTGAATCATGGGGTCAACCCTTATTTTTACCGTTTCAAGGTAAACCCATTTGGCGAGTGCCAAATATGTTCCTCTGAAAAGGAGAGACTTCAGAGAGAGGGAGAGACACAAAGTGGGAGAGAGATAGAGGGAGTGAGAGAGAGAGGGAGTGGGGAGAGAGAGAGGGGGAGGGAGAGGGTGTGGGAGGGAGAAACCTAAGAGAGAGAGGCTAGGAGGGAGACACCTGAGAGAAGGAGAGGGAGTCAAAGTGGGAGAGAGGGGGTGGGAAGGAGAGACCTAAGAAAGAAGGGTGGGAGGTAAGTGAGGCCTGACAGAGAGGGATTGTGAGATAAGTGAGGCCTAATCCCTATACCCTGTCAACCCTCAACCCTAAACCCTCAACCTTTAAACCCTAATCCCTCAACCCTTATACCCTCTTAATCCCTCAACCCTCAACCCTTCAACCCTAATCCATCGACCCCTATACCCTCTTAAATACCCTCCCTCAACCCCATACCCTCTTAATCCCTCAGCCTCAGCCCTTCAACCCCTAATCCTCAACCCCATACCCTCCTTATCCTCAACCCTCAGCCTTAAGCCCTAATCCCTTAACCCCTTACCCTCTTAATCCCCAATCCCTCAACCTCAGCAACAACCCTTAAACCCTAATCCCTCAACCCCCATACCCTCTTAATCCCTCAACCCTCAACCCTCAAGCCTTAAACCCTAATCCCTCAACCCACATACCCTCTTAATCCCTCAAACATCAACCCTTACCCTTAATCCCTCAACCCCTATACCCTCTCAATCCCTCAACCCTCAACCCTCAACCCCTCTACAATCTTAATCCCTCAACCCCTATATCCTCTTAATCCCTCAACCCTCAACCATCAACCCTTAAACCCTAATCCCTCAACCCCTCTACAATCTTAATCCCTCAACCCTTAACCCTCAACCCTAAACCCTCAAACCTTAAACCCTAATCCCTCATCCCCCGTACCCTCTTAATCCCTCAACCCTCAACCCTTAACCCTTAAACCCTAATCCCTCAACCCACATACCCTCTTAATCCCTCAACCCTCAACCCTCAACCCTTAAACCCTAATCCCTCAACCCCTATACCTTCTTAATCCCTCAGCCCTCGACCCTCAACCCTCAACCCTTAAACCCTAATCCCTCAACCCCTATACCCTCTTAACCCCTCAACCCTCAATCTTCAACCCTCAACCCTTAAACCCTAATCCCTCAACCCCTATACCCTCTTAATCCCTCAACCCTTAAACCCTAATCCCTCA